>NEWO01000082.1:116809-136921 GCA_003013225.1 Phalaenopsis aphrodite
AACGCAAATGTTTCAATTATTAAAGGGAATAATTTTAAAGCACGTGAAATACTAGCAAAGCTAATCTGGAAATGTCAAATTTATTATGCATATGACAAAAGAATGGACATGAAGGGAGTAAGTCTTAAATGTTAACAGAAAGAACGCTACAATACCTTAAAAAAGAAAAAAAGAAAAAAAAAACAAGGATCAATGATAATTGCATTAAGAAATAAATTTAAATAAAAAATAGCTAAAACAAATTTTCAAACTTAGTACTCTATGTAAAAGATGCAGAAGACAAACAACTAATATCAATATTACAACATTTGTTATATATTTGGTCGGCGTTGGCATAGAGCGCAGACATTAAACACATTCCATCCAAGCAGAATCATAAATAATCAATACAACAAGCATTACCAAAAGCCCAATGCTCTTCTAGAAGTTCCCATAAAGGAAATATGCTTTCCTAATTGGTAAGAATAACTAAGCGACAAGCAAGGTTTACCAATAAACTATTCAAACTCAACCATTTAAATATACTTTCATAATTTGTTGGTTGATTATTAATCTTAGGTATGATTTTAGTTTTTCAACATTTTTCCCATTTCATTACACTCAAATTCCTAGCATCCAATCACAACCAAATTGTTTTAAGAGAATTATAGTTCGTATTGTAGGGAGATAGTGTAAAGTCCTGGGACATGCACAAATCTGGAAGAACAAACTACGAATGGACAAAGCTAACACCAATGCAGAGAGGATAAAAAATTTTAACTTACAAGGATGGGTAGAAACTATTCATAACGTGTAGATTGTACCACACGAATAGCTACATGTAGTTAATAGCACTATAAGAATCAATAAGTATAGCAAGAACTTAACAAAAGCAAACAAAAAGAAATTCAATGAATTATCCACCTTCAGATTATATGCCAGTTGCCTCATTTTCTGATTGTATTTCTGGAAATCAGACCCGAGAAGTTCATGAGAAGCTTTCTCGAGTGCAGTGATTGCAGAGACAACAGCATCTGGCCAGAAAACCTTTTCAGAAGCCTGAAGAGAAGGTTCTGTGAGCACATAGATAAGCAAAAAAGAATGATAATGGCAAGAGGAATATATTCTCGATGAATTTATAACTGGTACTCATTCAACAATTAAGAAAAAATAAACATACTAAATTTTATCAGAGAGAACATACATAAATGTGAATACAAGCTCTTCAAAAATACTTGCAAGGTATAGGTTTAATTCCTCACGCAGCAACTAAAAAATCAAATGAAATTTGAGAATTTAGAAAGTTAATTGCATAATTGGGATAAGGTTAATGATGATAACAAATGGGATTATATCATAATAGTTTGTGCACATGTTCATCAAACCTAAACCTATTCAACATGATGATTGACAACAGCTATGGTTTCATATTTCCATTTCACAGCATGGTTTATTCATGGTTTCAATGTTTTTTGTATACTTGAATATATTTGAACTTTCTAAAATTTATTAAATGGATTGTTAGTCATTTTAGATGCAAAATACTTTTACAAGTAATCGTACATAAGATGTGATGAACAGTTGTCATGAAAACTAAAATTTAATTTCTCCCAAGACAAGTTGGCCAAAGCCCTATAGCTTTAAATTTTATGCCAAATTTTGTTTGCATCTTCCTCTTGGCTATAAATATCACAAGGGAGACTTCCTTTATCTCCTTTATAGATGCTCAATATTGCTCTTTCACTTTGCCATTTGTTCTTTACAAGTTGAGGCAGTCAAGATTTCTTTCAATCAAACTACAGTGCAGCTTTGGTCTACCTCAAATTCATATCAAGAAAATTTCTAAGGTTTATTCTCTAATCTTTTATTAGAGTTAAGACATTCCAAATCTTAAATCTTTTAGCTGGCAGAACCTTTTCTTAGTTATTCTTGCTTATATATTCATCATCAAAGGGTCCCACTTCAAGAAATAAAATTTCATGACATGATTTTTACGTAGAGCATCCTAAGATATAAAGTTTCAGAAGAAACACAAGAATTCAAGTAGGCTAACAAGTACAACAACAAGCCTTTATCCCACTAAGTGGGGTCAGCTACATGTATTTTTCTCCATTGTGTCCAATTGAGTGCCATATTTTCATTTAATTCTAAAAGATTAAGATATTTTTTTTATAAATCAAGTCATTTTAGGGCTACCTCTGCCTTTCTTAACATAAATCGAAGATAAAACATACTCTCCAAACCAAATCATCATATGGTCGCCATTTAATATGGCCAAACCATCTGTGACGACTCTCTATAATCTTATCTTGGAGCTACAACAACCTTATCACAGATATAATCATTTAGCATTTTGTCTCTAAGTGTCAAGCCACTCATCTACCTCAGCTTTTCATCTCAGCAACATTTAAATTTGTCTTAGGCTTCTCTTTTAAAGGGCAACATTCCGCACCATAAAGCATTGTAGGTGTCACCACCATCTTATAAATTGTATTTTAAGCCTAAGCGGTACTTTTCTACCACACAATAAGTCAGATGCATTCCTCCACTTCAACCAACCAACTTAAATTATACTTGTAACATCTCCATCAATACCACCATTACTTTAAGCAATAGATCTGAGATATCTAAAATGTTCATACATTTTAATGACTTGATCACTCATAGTTACAGCTCTGTCACAAGAGATACTACTAATGTAGACATACTCAAACAAAGGACTTCAAAATCCAATGTAGACCTCCATAATTCAAGTTTTTCTTGAACTCTTTCTCTAGTCATATCCACAAGAAACATATCATCAACGAAAAGCATACGCCAAGGAATATCCTCCAGTAAATGTCCAGTAAGAGCATCCTTAACTAAAACAAAAAGATATGGGCTTAAAGCCAATCCCTGATATAATCCAATTGAAATAGAAAAATACTTAGTAAATCCTATTGTTCGACAAGATATGGGCAGACCGCTTTCGGCAATGAGTCACTCGTCACGCGCCGAAGGGTTCCTAATAGCTTTTTTGATTCCTATGGGCACTCAACTTGAGTTTCAATGTGTTGGTTTCAATTGACTCAACTAAGTGTCGAGGATTTGAAACCATACATATGAGACAACAAGGAGTCAAGCAGTGGCTCAAATTCTAGTCAGTGTGGGTCCCGGTACTAGTCTTCTAGAAAAGTCATATAGGAAGTCCTGAGGCTAGATCCAAGGCTCTAAAAATAGAAAAAAAACTCAACAAAAATGAGGTCAATAGATACAACTGTAGTGAAAAGGAAGATGTCGACAATTGTCTCTAAATAAACAAGACAAAAAAACTAACCGTAAAGCATCACAAAAGCAAATATCTAATATTAGGATAATTACGAGTGGACCCACTCCCTTTGGCGGTACTGCCTAAGGTTAGAAGAGTCGGTCGGTCTCCCAACTCCTAGACCAAACCAGTCCAAGGTTCCCCCAAGTATGTCGCATCACTATAGGTCCAAGTGTAGAATGTACCACGCAAGCTCGCTAGTTTGTTATGATGCCCTAATTACCTTATTATATAAGGAGCTTTCAAATTTAGCAAAATTTTGAATATTCATTTCAACTTGGCTAGTAATAAGAGAAGGGTTCGACATCTTTTTTCTTTTTTCTCTAAATATTTAGCCATTTTACAATATTGGTGATTATAGTTAATGCATTTGTAATAAGCAGGAGACTACTGATGACGTTCCTCAATTTTCAAGGCTAAATGGTAGGTTTCATATTGGGATTCAAGTGTTTGATCACTGTATAGCCTGATATTGTTATTAAAATCATTGATGAACTCGAACATTATATTATCCGACTCTTATGATAATTGTAATTTGATGAACTTTCAAACAATAATTATTTGTCCTCTAAATTCTTTATTTAAGTTTGTTAATTGTTCATTTGAGCTTCAATAAAAATGAATGACACCGGAGATAACCAAAAACAACGGAAAAATGAATATTGTTGCAGAATTCAAATATGAACTTACCATCACATACATAACTCAGAAATAATAATGGACAGCACACTACCACCCTCTAGGGTTGGATCAAGGAGTGTGGGAGGTGGTGGGTGAGGGTTTGGCAGCTGGCGGGGCAGTGGAAAAAGGTGATTGGCAAGCAGGAATAGCAAGAAGGTTGTTTTACGAATTCCGGACAGCCAAAAAGCAGCCAAAATCGATGCAAGAGGGCAATTTGTAGCATCAACAGCAAAGGAACCCAAGTTTTGTGGTTGGCGGCAGCAATGGGAGGGGAGGAGCGGCTGGGAAGGCAGGAACAACAATGGGATGATGCCCCAGGGCGTCGGGATGAGGTATAACAACAGTTGGGGCGCCTTTTTTAGAGTAGCAGCGAGTAAGAGGCGGCTGGACAGCAAAAGATGGCAAATTTGCTGTTTTCCAGATGGCGACGGCTAGGAAAGGCAATTGGGAAAGATGCGGGAAGGTTGGAGAAGGGTAGAAGCGGCTGTGCTGTGTGGCAGCGAGGCTGGGAAGAGAGGCAGCTGGGTAACTTCGAGGAAAAGAAGCAATAGCTGTTGTTCCGGGAGGCTGCAGCAGAGCCGTGGCGGCCGGGAATGATGTGGGGAGAGTGCAGAAGAGAAAAAGGAAGATAATTACCATCTCGAGAAAAAAATACAGTCGGAGCACCACTCAAATACAGCACTATATGGGAAACGAACATATCGGCAGCAGTCTTGAACAAACTCACACAAAACCTAACCCTAGACTCTTGCAAAAGTAAATGTATAATAAGAGGATAACTAGAAGTGGCACGAGAGGACTGGCTGGCTCCTCAAAAAGGAAAAAAACTTGGACCGGTTCGGTCCACACGAACAAGTGAAGCAAGCCCTCCACTCCAATGTCGCATGTGGGACACCCTGCATCAACGGAAGCTCTAGTTCTTCTAGCCTATGCTTCATTTGAATCAAGTTCAACGATTAAGTTCAACAAGATGGTCAATATCAGACTGAATGTTAACCAATATCTGCAAGCAACAACTATCAAATTCGCTTTAGCAAATCGATGCCCTACTGATTTAACATGAGAAACCTTAAAACAGATTTCTAATTCATGTACAAAACCAATAATCATTAGATTCTTGTTGTCCATGAAATGTAGAAATATCATCACATCATCATTACGGTGTTGATATGTATCAGGATACCACCTAAGATTTTTATGCTGATGATGATGGTACCCATATCCTTGATGCAGCTTTTTTTTTTTTTTTTTAATTCAGCTTAAGGTTATTTATAACCTGGTTGCAATGATGAAATAATGAACGTTTACGAGCATGGTTAAATATAATTTTGAAAACTAAGCTTCCCAATCTTAATAAATGCAATCCTGGTTAAACGCAATCAAATTTGTAAACTGCCGGTGTTAAATATGCAATATAGCAGCCATGAGGTATACATGTAATGCCCCTAAGATAACATACAAATAGCTAGACTTGCATCTACATCAAACAGCATGAGCATGTTCTATGTTAATAGTCAAATTTAATTTTCTAGCACATGCAATCATCAAGATAACATCAAATTTACTGGTTATATTTCATAAAAATGTTTGCAGTTATTGAATTAACACTCATCAATTTAAATTGGTGTAGCTCTTCTTATCACAAAATTTAGGTAGCCATTTTTTATGTACGTTTAAAAAACTTGATACGGTACATACCACAGAAATTGCCAGTCAAAGGAATATAAGACAAATCTACAAGTTATGTTCAATACCTCAATCAAATAGAGCAATCAAACCTTTGACAGCATATTAATAATGATAGAGTTTTCCCTTTTCATTTCCTCGATTAGAAGAGGAAAAAGTAGTACAGGCTAGTTATGAGGAGAGAGTAAAAATTGGATGAGCTAAGAAGTGCATGTGTGATATGGTAGAGAGAGGTGTCTTATTTTCTTCTTTTGATGAATGAGGGACCTGTTGTGGAAGTTTGATGAAGTGAAATACTTTTTTAAGGGGATTTTAAAGACATACAACCAAATTATTATTTATGTATATATCGAACACCTAAATTATTCTTTTTACAATTATACTACCAAATTTTTTCATATCACATAAAACATACCCCTATTTTAACTTTTAAAATGTGAAATGTACATTTTCATGCATAGGTAAAGTTGCATGTAAGTTAAAATTAAAGTGTAAGGGTTAGATATGCAGATACATAAGAATTTAGTATAAATTTTCTTTATTTTAAATTTGAAATTGGATATGATTTCTTTGAAGTTTGAAAGAAAGGTAGATAAGACGTTGCTGGCAGCAAAAAAGATAGAGAAACCTTTATCTCGAGTTGGCTACACTTCATTAAACCAAACTAAGTGTACTCTTGATTGACCCATCAAAGCCTTTATTGTTTTCAAAATAACTTTACGTAATTGTTAAGTCCATTGAATTATTCTATCCTTGAGTAAACTCTAAGAATATGAATTTGACTCACACTAAATGCAACTAGTTTAAGCATTGTAGACATCATCACGCATAGCCCATAAGGACAAATACTTATGACCATAGAGTGTGTGGACCTATTTTCAGTACCTATTTTCAGTATATTGAACACGCCTTGAAGCCACCTTAGTTTCCTAAAATTGACATAATCAATCCTAGTCAAAGTTAATTGATCTTGATTTCCCCTTGCTCAAGTGCAAGATGTGCACAATTTGACTTAATCAATAGACCAATCCTTGATTGCTCGATTTAAAGGCAATGTCGCGAATTGTTGCATGCAAACCCATAAAAAAATTAAGATCTAATGGGTAATCAACTTCTCCAACTAGTGCAATCCAAAAAACAAACAACAAATGTGATTAAGTCCTCAGCATCTCTATCGATCAATCTTTTCCTTCGTATGACCTACATCTAAATTATCAATGAGTCAAACCCTGATATTAAATTTTACAAGTTTCAAGTTGTACAGCAATTCAATAAGAAACGACTAAACCTAAACAAGAAGCTCCAAAGTAATAAGTCAACATGTCTTCTACAAAATCGTCCCCATCTCCATGAAGCCTAGACATGATCGTCTCCGCGAACCCTACAAGCACGTCCACTTTGCAATCTTATTCACATGACTATGAAGTGTTCATCTTTGCCTCCAATGCATCCTATACTTTTATCTCGCACATACAATTGAATTGTCTTCTCGTGATCGTCCCAATGAGATTTGCATGTGCGACTGTCATCACACGTCTGACTTTGTGCAAGCTTGATTGTGTGTTCGCAACATACATGTTCTAATATCTTTGTGGGTTGTTTTTGATGTCGACGTCATCTCATGTAGTTATTGTGTTGTTCTAGGTACTTAAAGCAACCCCCTTCGTTCATACCTTTCCTTCTCTTTTGCCTCCAATAAACTTTTCCATCTTCTCTCTTGTTTGTGGTCATGCTCGATCCCTTTTGTTGCCCTATGTTAAGATATTTCAGCATTCTTTCCCTCAAGCCCTCTTGATACCCTAACTTCTACATCAACTTCTAAAACGATATTAGTTGACTCTCCTATGAGGTATCCATCGCCTCCTCTTGTAGCCTCTAATGTCGATAAGACTTCTTTCTTTTATCTCCTCTCGTGATTGAGCCATCTTCATCTCAATCTATATGCTCATTTGTAAATGTTTTTTTGTGGTTCGAATGCAGCAAACATCCTCCCCTACCCACAAAACAATCCTCCACCTTTCTTTCATCAAACTTTCAACAAACCACCAACATAAATAATGTTATTCTTTCAAGAAAAACCTGCTCGTCTTTTATGATGAAGAAATATATGTGCTTAGCGGGCCTCTCACCATTTCATTTATTAGCAATTATTTTGTATGTAAGCCTAACATAGAGGTAATTCACAACTTTTTAGTTGATTTACATTTGACTTATGACTATTTTATTGTGCCTATTACCCCGAATCATATCATCATAAAACTTTCCTTAACAGTAAATTATAACATACTCTTCTCTCAACACTCATACTATATTAGTGGTTTTCCGATACACATGTTAAAATGGTCCCCTCATTGTGAATGATTGACTGAGTCTCCTATCTCTCTTATTTGGATCTCATTTTCACAATTTTATCTGTATTATTTCAACCAATCTATTTTATTTTATTTAGCTTCCAAAGATATTTCAACCAATCTAATTTATTCTATTTAGCTTCCATCTTTGGAAAATTGTTAGAGGTGGAAACTAAAATAACCCGTTTTACTAAGCCCTCTATAAATAAAGCCTTAGTGGAATCAGACGTTACAACTTACAATCTTCATAAAGTAATGTGAATTAAATCTCAATCATCAAAATATTAATAGAATGTGGGATTTAAAAATGTTTCTTCATATTGTTCATCATATTTTTTTACATGAATCTTACGAATATTTCAATGCACATCCTGAGCTAAGGTTTCCAAAATTTTGATCACAAACCCTCCCATCTGAAGCTCAGATTGATCTTCCAAGTTGTTAGTGGAAAAATTCTCCTCATCAAATTAAACTTACTCTCAAAATTGTGAATCAAGATTATTGATTGATATTTCAGCTCCAGCTAGTCCCTTGATGTTAATCTCATCAACTATTAATATTAGCAGTGAGAATACAAAACTCAAAAAATGCCACAACTTTATTCCATTTGTGAACAGAATGACGATTATTTATGACATCAACATTCTAATTTTTAATGGACCATTCAGGAAATTGAATCCCTAAAAGATAAAAAAATTCATATTTTTATACTAGAAGAGGTAGGAATTAAAAAAAAACATATGGTCACCCTCCAATATTAACTACAGTTCAAGTTAAGCAATCCAAATAAATTTATATTATATTATTGTATTTTTCTTTTTACTCTGGCATTTCTATTAAATGCCCTTATTATACTCATTTCTTTATCTAGTTAATAATAATTTATTTTTTTAACAAAAATAAAAATTAGTACTTGTCACTATTATACCTTTTAATGAACAAAACCATGTTAAATTCATTGCTCATTATATTCTAGAACACATACTCAATTATAAGGGTAAATGGTTTTATCAGCTACCTCCATAAAAGTCGCAAACATTTTTCAAGAAATCATTCATTGAATTGATAAACAACGAGGAAGCGCCTAATGAACACCAAAAAGAAAGCTTAAAAAAGGGTTAAACTTTGACATCAACTGAGATTGTTTATAATACTCCTAAAAAATCACACCCACCTACTTATGAAGCTAAGATTAGACCATACTTTAGGTAACTTTGAGGGTTAATTACATTATACATGCATCCATCATTATTGTTGTGTCATTGATTTATCATATTCATAAATTATAGGGTAGTTTAAGGGTAAATAAAGCTACATATGATGATGATAATACAAATATTATTATTATAGTTGTTGTTGGTCACCTTAGTATTTAAAGTTACAAATGAAATAATGTATAATATAATTTATTTGAAACAAACATTGTTATTGCATAAATACAACCATGTAAACTCAACAACTACTAAAACTTTTAAATAGCTATGAGTTATCGTGTTTCTATTTTAGTTATTGGATCGCAAGAGTACTAGTGTAACTAATAAAGTTAAGTAAAATCTATCTTGTTGAGGTACCCGCAAACCTTAAATACTATTTGTGGATGCATTATAGTTGAAGTTCTACATATCTTAGAGTAGCTCACTGGCTAATTCAACATTTCCATATACTTTTACTATTATTTATATAAGGATATTAAACATTTCATATGCAAGGCATAATTATAAACAATGATCCAAAGCATATGTTGTATGCTCTTAGGACCATCAATACATCTAACAAGCTAGGATGCATAACCAAACCAATTTGGTAAAAAGGTCATTAGTAGTTTTGGTTATAGTTATCTTCTATAATTTTTTTTTATTTTCTTAACACTTTTATGTCATCGTACGTACTGGGATTTGTGTCCACCTATTATTTATTTATTTGTTTATGGATTTTAATAATTTCATTTGCAAAATCATTATAAAAAGTTGTTTATAACATGCATTCTTCAATTTTCACATGCCATGCACGCCTATCACATTTGGAAACACAGCTCAACCTATTCAGCAGCATGCTTACCCATAGTTTTGGCTATAGGTATTATTAAAAAAGAGACCAGTAATAGAGGAGAGCAATTGAATCTTATTTTTCTATTCAAACTAAGAAAATGCTACACATTTATGGGTGCTAAACTATACAGCATATTAGTCCTAAGTTCAAAAAATAAGAAGCCTGAAAGTGATTCTTTCTTCTTTTGAGATTGGTAGTCAAATAAAGAATGAACATTGATGGATTGTTGAGGTAGAAAACCATCCTATGAATGATTTATTGAAAGCACGCAAATTGCTGATGTAATCTGGCATCAGCCACAAAGGAGCATTCTTTGAGAATTTCCACAGGTTTCTTTGCAATTCATTTATTCATTAAATGTTTTAATGTCATGTGAATACCAGATATATTATTACTTTTATTTATTATTTGTTTATATAGTTTAATAATTTCATATGTAAAGCATCAATGGAAAAGATAGTCTATAAATTTATTTATCAATTTTAATGAATAACTAAATCGAATTTCTCTATTTAAATAAAATGGTTAGATCTTGGTGCATTGAATTTCATAACCTTCTCCCACATCTTTTGGATGCCTAACTTACCTCCTTATTGGCCCCCTTTAGTCTCCCTACTGATCCTTGTCTTCTCTTCCTATTCTTCATAAGGTGATTAAATGCACTCAGACACTTTTAAGTAATCCTCACTAAAAAAAATAATAATCTGCCTTTATCTATACGGCCATAAACTAAATTTCAAAGAAATTTGGCCTAATAAAACATAAAATTCCATGAATCTAATTACACTTAACAAGTACCTAAACTTTTTCATCGTAAATACAGAAAAAAAATTTAAGAAAACCTGAGAGTATCTTGTTTTGCATATTAATAGCCTTAAAAAAAACTTCCCCATTTTAGTACCTCAATTACTGGATTGGCAGTGGAAAATGAAAGTGTAAGGCCAAACAAAAATATCCCTCCCCTTCTATCTTCACAGTGCAGCAATTATGCCCATCATACATAATGTTTTCATGATAATAAACACAATTCTAATAAACAAGTTTCACTTTGAAGCAAAGTGCACTAACTCAAAATAAGTCCGCTAGTAACAAAAGACAGACCGTTAAAATTGCTGAGAGGTCATCTCCTGCCAATGTGGTCAATGATAGTCCATAAGTTTCAATATCAAATTTCAGGGCTCTAATCAGTAAATGAAGCCATAACCCATAAATAATAATGAGCGTGATAAGCATGAATATCATTATGGAAGAAGATTCTAGCCTATTGTTCCTTAAAATGTAGGATTATGACATATTTTTCTTACATTTGAAGACCCATCTGTGTTGCGAACTGCATTTTGATCAGTAGGTTGAGCCAAGTCCTTGCATGAGCTTTGAATTTCTTTTAGAAGTTTCTTTAACCACTTATCCCGGTGTGAATCTCTAGTTAATGCATTAAACTTTTTCAAGATTGCATCGTATTCTAGAAGATCACCAGGACAGCTACCTGGTGTTTCTGCTTTTGATGCACTATCAAACCTAGTACTTACACTGTCGATTCTTTGTGCATCGATAGATGGCACAGGTTTCCTCCTGAGATTCCATTTACTTGTTATCTGAGTAGTTTGAGCTGTCTGATTTGCCTGATCATGCTGATCACCAGATGTTTCTTCAGGTTCAAGATCTGGAAGTTCACCTAAACGCTCCCGTGTTTTTTGAACAAGGAGGTCAATTTCATGTTGTTTTCCATCTTCATAATCTTTGTCGGTCAATTTCCAGAGTTTTTTCTCTACAGTATCATACACTTTCTGTACAATAAACCCGGGGTGCTGAGAACGAATTGGCAACTTTTTGTTAAGGGGAACAAAATGTACAACGCACTTGTGCATAACAGATTCAGCTGGGACATCATCTCGATGGAAGCTGTAAAAGAGCTCTCTCGTGTCTCTGGCTTGCCAGTTCCCCCCACCTTTTTTCTCAGCTTCTTCAGGACGATAAAACCATTGTCCAGTTACCATAAAATTCCCATCAACATCTTCAGTAATGTCCTAATCCAATAAAGTCAAGAATAACAATATGATCAAAGATAAAGTATACCAGTAAATGCTACTTTATGAAATTTAAAAAAAAAGTCCCATGAATCCCCAAATAGAAAAAGCTCCATAATGATACGGTAAAGATGTCTCCATCCCAAGATTCTTCAATGATAGGACTAAGCAAGAAGATCGAGAAAATCCCAGAAAAAATGTCAATAAAATTTCAAACCCAAATACGCTTCCCTTTTAGTTTATCACTAACCTAAAAGTCCCGAGAAAAAATCTTTGGAAGGACGCAACAATCAAGTATTCCAAAGTCTGATAAATCAATTACTCACTTTAATGATAGCAACATACGGTTTCTGCTTCGAATCCTCGGGAGTCAACAGAACTGAATCCTCCTGCAAACGAAATTAAACAACAGCCATTCATGCCTACTCACCATAAATCGGCCAATAAACAATAAATAAATTAAAACCAAAAACTAAATCCTTCATCCAATAGCAGCAAAAACTCTAAACAAACAAAACCTAGGATGACCAAAAACTTTACCAGCTCGAACACATTGCCCTCGAACTCAAATGAACCATAATGGGTCTTCTTCTTCTTTCCCTTCCCAGTGACCTTCAAAGCTTCTCCTACTGCCTCAGCCTTTGCCTCCTCGTCCTCATCCCCCTCCGCTTCACTATCCACCTCCCTAGAACCATCGCGAGCACCACTGCCGTTCGCCGGAGAGTGATCCTTATTCTTGTCGGCGTCATCGTCGTACTCAACATGCCGGAGACGCCGCTGCTTTCGCCGTCGGCGGTCATCCGCCGGCGGTGAAGGTTCCTCGTCTTCGCTGGAGACTTGAGCGGCTCGCCGCTTTCCCATTTCGCGCGTGCGAGCTTTGCCCGGGAAAGACTTGGGGACTATTAGATTTTGGTTTTGGAGGAGTCGTGTGCGTGTGGCTTTTATTTTCTTCAAAATATGGAAAAAATAGAATTATTTAAGAGAAGGCTACATATGTACTTTTGGACTATTTATTGGAGTCTATGATCATTTGCCACTATGCATTAATGCATAATCATGTTGCTTGAAAATTAGAAAAAATTTAATCAAACAATTTCAAATCTTAGTTTATCAAAAAAATATTATGATTGTAAGAAATAGTTAAAACATATCTCAATTTAAACTTAAATTTAATTTGAATGTAGTTGAAATTTGATTCAAAATGATGAAATCATTGGTATGAATGTTATTTGAATTTGTTCGAGTGTGATTTGAATTTTTGAGATAAACCAATTTGATGAGGGTTTGAGAGGAGATGTAAATTTTGGGTTTAGAGCACAATGGGGGGTGGGGTTTGGGGTATATTAAAGTTATCATAAAATCATATGTATATATAAGTATGTATACATGTATAATTATATACATGTATGTATGTATTTAAATATGTATACATATAAGTGTGTATAACACACACACACACACACACACACACACACACATCTATATATATATATATATAGAGAGAGAGAGAGAGAGAGAGAGGGGATTTAGGATTGTTCTTGGTCTTGGTCTTGGTCAAGCACACACACACAATCCTAAACCCTAAAATCATTCATCCTTGACCATTTTCCCCTCTCTTATGGAAACTCATGTGGGTGGTCCCCCAAACTCTAAGTCTTTAGCTAGGATGGTTGGGACTAACACACGGAATATCCAAAATGACCCTCCCCTTGGTCTCATGGCTCAAAGAAGGTAATCATCATGATTGGCATATCCAATAGCCTCCATTTATGCCTAAACACCCATCTTTAGCCTTCTACCTCAAATTTTTTTAAATTTACCAAAATGCCACTGAAACCCCAATTTTCCGAAAATTGGCCAAATTATCAATTCCTATAAAAAAATCATAACAAACCACCTCAAAACCATTCAAATTGACTAAAACACCCCAATTTCTTCAAAATTCTCAAAATACTCCAAATTTACCAAAAATTATCAAAATGTTCCTCATGTCTCAATAATTCCCAAAACCTCTAAATTTACTCCAAACATCCCCAAAATCAATCTTGGCCACCCAATGATCCTAATTGCACCTAAATTCCCCAAATTTTTTAAAAATTCATAAATTGTCCCATTATGCTTGAAGACTCAAAATCATTCACAATTTCCACCAAATTGATTTCAAACTCACCTAATTTCAAATCTGAATCAAAATTCATCATGTTTAAGCCCAATTGAAACCAAATTCTAGCCCAATTGAAATCAAATTCAAGCCCAAATGTCAAGCCCAAACCAATTACCCCAAATTACCTTAAACTCCAAACCTCACCAAATTGAAGCTCATGGCCAATCGAATTTCCCCAATTTGAAATCCTAAACTCTTCAAGAAATTTTTTTAGACTTATTGGAGCCATCAATTGGCTTGGATCCAAGCCTGTGTCAAGCCTAAGTTCAAGATCTAGCCCAAACCCTAATTTTAAGCTCAATCTCAAACTTAGCCTAAACCCTTTGAATTAATTAAAGCTTAATCCTCCACAACCTGGTTTGATCCCTTGAGATGCCAATTAGATCAACTACCCAACTCTATTTGGTGCCATGGACCACGGGTCCCTCAAATCAAGGGGAGTCATCTACAAATTTGACTATGGTTTCTATCCCATGACATCAACTCTCAAGCCCCAATGTAATCACAATTAAAACTTCAATTAAACCTCCTAACCTTGCTAACCACTTCCCCTGGACTGGCAGGCCAACCTAGTCGCTGGAAAACCCAAAACTGAGAAGCCCCTCCTTGGCTTAAACCTTAAAATCCACCCATCAAGTGTGTCAACCTCCAATTAGACACTGCGACGAATTCCCCTCCACCGAAGTTGTGCTTTGGCTACCTGGCTTGCTCTGTTGGCAGCCATGACCTGTCCTATAAATGTGACCCCTCTCACAGCCAAATGGGAAGAAGGGCTCACACGAAGCTCTGCCCAATTGTCTCCAAACCCTTCTAGTAGTGCACTAACATGAAGCTTGCTCTAACTATTTCGAGATAATATATTATTCATCGAATTCCGTATTTGATCATTTAGGTAGAAATCTTTCGCGATTTATGACCCATCAACGAAATATCTCATTAAAGGACTAGAGTTGGGAGCTTCATGAGATTGAGCCACATAAGTCGTAGTTGATCACATAAGCTATTGTAGTGAACTATAATAATATGCATAAGCCATAGAGGTCTAAGTTAGGAATTTCATGTTGTGAGTCACATAGATTGTAGTTGGTCACGCAGGACGCAATGGTGAGCTGTAATAACATCCATAGGTCATAAAAATCGAAGTTGAGAGTTGAATGAGTTGTGGACCACGTAGGCCATAATAATGAGATGAGAGAAGAGAACTTCATGAGTATGGAGAAAGTCATTGTATTCTGAGTACAACAGTTGCAAGAAATTATTGCATTATGCATTATTACATCATTTTTTATGGTTTGTCATTACACCGTCTTAAGCTGTGTCATTGTACTGTATATGGGACGCGTAGTTGAACTTTATTAAAAGTGTTGTTACACAGTATTTGGATTACTTCTTTGCACTGTATTCAAAGTGCATCATTACAATGTGTTTAGTTCGATTCACTGCCCCTTAAAGTGCAATGTTACTATGAAGCTTATGTCATAACTCTGCAAGGGCTTTGTTGCAACAAGCATAGGGCAACCGAAAGTGATCAACAATGACCGGTAGCAGTGGTCAGCGGTGGTTAATAAATACAAGAGCAAGAAACGTTCATCGTGACTTAGGTTCGAAACAACAATGAAATTCAACTCTTCCTATTTCAGCTCCAACTCAAGGTCCAACCCTTTCTATTTAATTGAGTAGCTTAACGATGTCAAAATTGAGAGATCTTAGGCTAATTAAGTTTATCTTGTTGAGTTGTTCGATTTAGCTCTAAGTTTATCAGATTTGGAATCCATTTGACTTTGCAATTATCTGCCTAAATCTTCCAAAATTGGTTTAACATCCTCATTCATACTTTATTTAACTTGGCTTGGGCCAATTTGGTGTCATTGGCTCCATCTCGTGAAGCCGATTAATTTGAATGTTTACTGAAATCAGAGTTTTTAATGATTTTTAATTTGAGATTGAAAGCTTCTTGTTCAAGAAATATTATGACTAATCATCTCGAGTTTCATGCCAAATAATAATTTTTTTAATAATGTATCAGTCTTCAAACTCATACATCAACTTCCAACAGGAGAACCCATACTGCCATGGTAATAAGGATATAACTTTAATCCCGATTACAACACATTTAGAAGCCTTACATCACCATTGTTATCATCCTACATCAATATTAAGTAAAAATCAAGCTTTTTCTTTGATAAATATATAAAATATAGAAACCTTTATATGAATTTGAAGCAAATGATTGAAATATAAGATAAAAAATCAATAAATGATATAAATTATTGAATTTTCTTTTCAAAGGTATCAAGGACAATTTTTTTTAAAAAATCATTTATTTGATGCTTCCACAAATTTTTTATCGAGCCACGAGCTCAAGCTCAAGCTCAAACTTGAACTCGTTCCATCTCGATGTGTTAACTCACGAGCCGGCTCGATTAACCTGCCGCTATTCATTCTGATGCATTTTCCGGTGAGTTATTACTGCATCGTCCTCCAACTCCGGCCACCAATACCTTCTCCGATGAGTTCCATAGAATTGGATTTTTAGTTCAACCTCACGAGTTGGCTGCTTCCACTACCAGCTGAGCTCAATCTCAACTCGATCTCGAGCTCGGGCTCACAATTTGACAGACTCAACTCGATCTCGAGCTCGGGCTCACAATTTGACAGACGAGCCGAGCTCGAATTTGGCATGACTCAAGCTTGACTAGACTCATTTACACCTCTGCTCACAACCTAGCTAATAGTATAGAGAAGGACAGCTTGATACTCTTGACATCGGCACACTAGATCCTGCAAAAATAATGCAATCTACGTTTATAAACCAGTATTTAACCTATTTTTAAGAAAATAATAAGAATCTAAAAACTAGAATTCAGTGTATGAATTTCATTTACTCAGAGAGGTATTTATATTTGAAAAGAATGATGATGAGCTAGAAACCTTTTTACCAATTTTTTTAAGTTTTTTATTTGAACAAAAAATTGATTACTATAGCAATTATGCATGCAGACAAATAAATGAACTCATTCTCTCATTATTAGGAGGGGAGAATAGGCAATGTTAAGAGCCTGCTGCAAGGTAAACTTATTTTTTATCACCTGCTCAATGCCATTCTGAATATAAAAACATTTAATTGTGCAATCATAGAATTATAGAATAATATGCGATTATAATAAAGCCATAAATAGCAGGAAAATCATAAAAGAAAGCAATATGGCTTTGTATCTTCTGCAGTTGAAGGGGGAAAAAAAACACAACTTTAAAAGAAAGTTCAGCTTATTCATGGATTTTTA
Source organism: Phalaenopsis aphrodite (assembly GCA_003013225.1). NCBI lineage: Eukaryota > Viridiplantae > Streptophyta > Magnoliopsida > Asparagales > Orchidaceae > Phalaenopsis > Phalaenopsis aphrodite. The sequence goes on from NEWO01000082.1 coordinate 134,338, forward strand.
TATGATAAACTCTAGCTCAAAAATCATGCAAAAATATGACAAAATGTGAAGCAAAACAGTCATTAGAACAGTTTATACAATATGAAACACAGCAGATCGATAAAATAGCTAAAGACCAACAGTAAACTCTCCACCTTTAAGAAGATTCGAAGATCAAACTTACACAAGATGGCAAACTCACTAGATTTGACCAAAAGATTAAGAAAGCTATTTCACATTCTTCTGCTCCATATTTTCTTCATCATTCAATTGATCTTCCTTGTCAGAATTGAAGATGAATCGTTTTGCAGAGAGTTTTATTGATTCTGTGATCTTCTTTACCTGAACAGGAATGAAATTAAGTATGGATCGGTAAAATGTAAGTGCAAGTTGGAAAAGAGGGTCAGTTGAGAAGATTAGAAAATTATGATGATGGCCATGAAAAGAAAATCAAACCCAGATAGATAATACAGTTCTGAGGCTCACATAAAACGATAATATGCTCATCAGAGAAGCCTATCAAATTATCCAGTTAAGGTATAGGATTTGATTTAAATTGTGTTGGGTTTGGATTGAACATGGCACAAATTAAATCATGGGAAAATTTTTGGGGCGATCTATGGTAATTGAGGAGTAGGGCCGTCAAAAAAGCTTCTTGTGGTCAAACAACTCGAGTTTGGCTTTCTAAATAGCTTGTGATCCATAAATTCGTGAAGCAAGTGACCTGAACACAATAATTTTTTTAAACTCGATTTATAAACGAGCTGAACACAAACAGACTTGTGTTCGATCATGTTCGGCCTGTATTGATTCGAATTAATTAAATTGTTTTAAATAGTCATATATAAAAGATATCAATATATATTAAAAATAAATTTAAATTTATTAGATTAGAAAATTCAAACTATATTAAATTGAAAATCCTATCGTTTTAAGTAATTTAATCTTAGCCACACGAGTTTAAATCGATGGCTGGGATTAAAATTTCTAAAATCCTAATAAGTATATAAATCAGAAAAAATCCCACAGCTCCTATTTCTAACCCCTCATCCCACAGTCATTCCTTTAGGTTTTCGTTTCCTTTTGGTTTTCGTTTCAAGTTTAGGACTCGAAGAACTTTAGCGCAAACCTTTGTGCTTCCGCTAGGGCTAAGGTTTTTATTTCCTCCCATTGTCATCGCCACTTGAGCGAAAGCCAATTACTCATCTCACTTATTGTGCCTTGCCTCTCTCGCTCTTAAGGGAGTACTCATCTCTCTCTCTCTCTCTCTCTCTTGTGAGCCATGACTAGCCTCCGCGAGTCTTCTCTAATATGAAAAATCCAAATTTCTCTTCTCCCAATCAGTCATTCTCCTGACAATTACTTGTGTGGCTCATCTCTCGTCTCTCGTTTTTATTATTTGTAAAAAATATTATCCCCATTTGTTGACTAGGATGTGAATGCTATTGCTTCTACCTTGGTTTAGGGTTTGGTGCACCGGCAAAACTATAATTGGATTTCCTTAGTTGAGGCATGACCTTGTTGTAACAGATTATGAGGCATATTTTTTATTTGACGCTGTAGTATGATTCAATGAATTGCAGTTTTCTTGTAATGCATTATAGCAAGATCAGATAGTTGCTTATAATTTTTGCATTGTGGCTACTGGATAGCTATAGAGCACTTAAAATCCCTAGGTACAGCATCAAACTTGCATGGAGCTTGATGAAAGTTTCCTTTTTTTTAGCTCCTTTTTGCTAGTTGTTGCTGAGTGTGAAATCCATTTTGTGTCCACTTTTTAATGATATTTGTGTAGAAACCAACCAATAATGTGCTCTTTGGGATCACACCAGTAAATGTTTGATATTTATGTTGTTTGTATCTATGGAAATAAATTAGAGATGCATCATGTTGAGCAACATTTTTATGAGAGCCGTCACTCTGTATTAGTAACTCGTTCTCTTTTCAATATACAATGAATTTCTTCCTTTCTACATGTGGGTTTGCAGGCGTGAAACATAACAAAGTCAGTTGTTTTTCCAGCTTCATTTCCCCATTCCCACCATGCAAACATTACAGATGTCACAAAACACCAATGTCCAAATTACAAACTTTAACAGTTATCTCAGGAACATGAGTAAAAAGCAAAGTCGCTACAATGCTTATTTTCTAATGGCCTATGCTAAGTTGCGTGATTTTTGGAACACAAATGAGCTCCGTTAATTCAGAATCAAAAACGCATGAACACCATCGATTAAACAATAGATGCAAGAATAATTTGATCCACTTACTTGTTGAAGCCAGGAAGTAAAAAAAAAAAAATAATTTAAGGATTAGGGTTTCATGAAGCGAGATAGAAAGCGACTTTACGGGGTCCATGGTGCCATCCTGAGAACCGTAATCGGCGACGAAGAGGAAATAGGCGGCCGTGGCGGCTGCCACCATCGTCGTTCGCCGGACGAAGCGCTCCCTTCTCGGGTCCCCGGCCATTAATGATAGAAATTGATCGGAGTTTCTTGATTCTTCTTGCGGATTTGAAGCTGAGAGTTGGGTTGAAGCTGAGAGTTGCGCATTGCTTGATTATGGCGGCATGTTATTTATTTATTGATGATTTCCGTCGTTGTTT
>NEWO01000082.1:137307-187246 GCA_003013225.1 Phalaenopsis aphrodite
AATATAATATATTTTAAACAATCAAATTCCTTAATTAATTATAAATTTAACTCTGCAAAACAAAAGAAATCTTGAATTTGATTCATAACTACTTTGAATATATATTTAATAGTTAATACCCCACCAAACATGACACAAATCTCAATATAACTTTTTTTAGAAAGAAATGTTCAGACTTGGATGAAAAATCATCATAAACTAATATTTTAGCAATATTATAGTGGACCCAACAATTTTAAAATTTCTTTAATTCAAGTCAAATGCTGCGATCTGATAGCGTCTCATCGAGTCTAGCCCGCAGTCTATGAAGATGCCACGACTTGCTACTGCGGCCTACGCGGTCCACAACTCGTGAAACCCCCGGCTCTAGCCGCTGCGACATATGGACGTTATCACAGCTCACCGTTAAAATCTATATGATCAACTACAACCTACATGGTTCACAACTCGTGTTGCTCCTGATTTTGTCCCTTGTGGCTTGCAAAAGGTCATCACAATCACCACTATGTCCTATCTTACTATGACCCGTGAAACCAACTGACACTCCTAAAGAAATCATATACTGTCCACAAAGTCAACTACTACCATGACTTTCAACTGTGTTTCTATATGACAAGCTGGTAGACTACAACCTCCATAGCACCCGACTACAACCCTTTCAGTATGCTATCACCGGACACTACATTTATTTCAACAAGATTCCGATGTACATTAACATTGATTATTTTTTGTAAGTCCATCTTCATTAGTGCAGGAGAATAGTATACATGTGCGCTCACAATTCATAATGAATTATTTCAATTAGGTCAAACAACGTGGTTTTCTGATTTTTCGTGGTTTTTCATGTAAAAAGTTGAGGTGTCTTTTTTTGCTTTTTTTTAAAATTTAATTGTTTGTTAGATTTTCATTCAACGCTAAGATGCTAACTCATTAATCTATCATCGCGAACCGTCAAACATACATTAATAATACTTTTTAATATTCCTTTAATATTTTTTAACAGAGTCAGGGATATTAAAGAGTCTAGTCTGCTTGTTGAATTGAGATGGTAAGTGTAGAATTATAAAGACTTTAGGCCCAATGAATAGATGCAAAGGCACTCAGACAACGAGTTTATGAATCCTGTTTCATGCCAGTTGTCTACCATGGGGTGCTTGAGTCCATTGCCGCAAAAAAAAATTGTCATCGCTCTAGACGGCTGCTCGTCGCCTTCCAATATGTGTCGCTGACTACTTGCATCCCTCCACCACAACCACCAAAATCAGCCAACCGTCATTGTTGGCTGCAGTGGCCTACGAGCATATTTCATATTGATTTTATTTTTCTTCAAAACAAATAAAAAATATAAAACTATGTCTTTATTTTATACCTAACTAAATGACTCCTAAGTATTCAAAATATACTACTTTATATTCACACTGAACTCCATTTACATTGCATTTCCATTTCAACAAACCAAGTAGTCATAAATGCAAGGCATTTCTCATCTGAATTAGAAATACCTCAAATGTTTAGTTTTAATGAATTCTAATTTTGTCAAATGTAAAAGAAAACGAAGCGTGCAAACTTATATTGCTCACCCGACAAGACATTAAACTCCTATGTTGGATGACTTCAATGTCAATTGTTGCATTTTGTTTATGTTGTTACTTATTATTTGTTGTCAACTCAACAATCGTCCAACCATCATTTGTTAATACAGTCTCAATCCTTAAATATAAACTAATACCCAATTATAATTTAGTCAATCTAAGACATTTTTCATTTACGATACACCTTTAAGGATATTAGTAATTTAAAATAGGAAAATTATGAAAAACACTAAATAAGGTGTAGCAGAAGTCTTAAACATTAAAGCGCCTTATAACAGTAATAATTTTATTACAAACTACAAATTTAAGCATGCTCATAACAAAGCACTTCAGGATGATTTTCCAAAGCTCATTCATAAGGAGGATGATTTTCGTCACTTCTATATATCTCAGACCGCTCTCTCTATTTCGAGAGATTATTAGGTCCCTCATCTGTGTCTGTCGGACGTAATAAATTTTCTTCTATTAAATCCACTCGACTTTCAAAGACACTTCAGTGGAACTGCGACTCTCAGTCAAATAAAGCCTAAGCAAAATCTAAATTTTTACCACTAATATGATCCATATCCTACGCAATAAAAAGGTGCAACAAAATTAAGTTTTGCTCATACCAATTTAGGGTTATATTGGTTACATAACATTTTGCATAAAATGCATAATTGTGCTTCAAACTTCAGGGTCGTGAAATGGAAGCCCCACCCAGTACCCCGCAGCAAGCTCAGGAAGTTCCCCGTTCTAAACCCGCAAATGCCGCGGCGGCCGTCGCCGTCGTCACGGCAGAACAAGATGGAAAGAAGAGGAAGTTAGATCACGACGGATTCCGCGGCTCTAAGTATTTCAAGATCTGCAGTATTGCCAAAGAGCTACGACCCTTTTTCGTTGAGGTGATATTCGTTTTCTCTATCAACCATTTTAGAAATATTGGAGTGATCCGTTCGTTCTTCATTGGTCTTCGTTTTCATTTTCGTGGGCTAGTCCATCCTGTTGAGTTCTGGATTCGAGGTTTATTAGGCTGCATAGTGGTGCCTTGTGCCGTGTGGGCGGTATAGAGTGAGAGGGGACCTGCTGGAATTGTTTGGTTGGAGTTTTAATAGCTCATGGATTTAGGATTTTGTGAGATGAAAATGGGATTGATACAGATTCAAGGTTCATGAAGTTGAGCAAGCCGATCATGGAGTTTGGCTAGTGATAAGATCGATGTTAGAAATGGGATTGTAAAGTAGGATATATTAGAAGGAATTTACGGATGCATCGTCTTCTCGCTTGTTAGGGAGCTCTTTGGCTACCAGTAGGATTTAGTTAATCTTGATTTAGTAAACCTCGAGAGTATTAAAAACTAAAAATTATACAGCCCGAGAACGTTTTATTCTTATTAATTTTGATAAATTATCTGACTATTTATTTCATGATTTAAAGTTTATGAGGGAGAAATTCTTACATCTGTCAAATCCTATCGATGATATGATCTAAAACTAATGAATTTGATCAATAATGGGGTGATGCAGGATTTATCAAAACAGTATGATTTAAAGATTCAGAAATTCTGTTTGACAGGATCTAACCTAAATCTTCTTTCAATCCTACCTAAAATAGGATACCAGTAAATCCCCGTGCTTTGGCTCCAACGGAGTTGGAACTTCCACACAAAAACACTCCAAACAACACGTTGTATTTATAAGAAATCCTCAAACCCGTTTCTTAAAATCCTGCTGCTGGCTGCATTGATGTGTATCCTATATGGAGTCCACAAACTTTCATTTCATCTCCTCTAAGTGGCTAGTTGGTTTCCATCTCTTTCACATTACACTTCTTCCAAATTAAGCAGTCAGGGGTTTGTGGCTGGAACTTTTTAGTAGTATGATATCCTTCTATGCTCAAAAGCAAGAGAAGGACAAGTTATGAATTATCACTTCACTCAAGGAGCAATTATGGCTTATCATTTTGCCGAAGTTATGAAGTTCTAGAGAGAACGTTCTCGGGAACATTGTTGAATTTGATAGTGAATTATCAATGGGTCCCTATAAGAATGAATTGATTAAAATGAATCTTGGTAGGGGCGGAACCAACTCCTTTTTTAAGGGCGGGCAAAAGTTTAAAAAATTAAATAATATAATAAGTAAATGATGATAATAATAATAATTATTATATATTTAATTAATATTTTTAGAGAAAGAACACAAACAAGCAGCTGAATAATACCATTAAATTTATAATTGAAAAATATAAATGCAGAAAAATGTAAAAAATTTAAAATAAAAAATTAAAGCAAGAGTTAAGTTGAGCATTTTTTAGTGAGAAGTGGGCAATATTTTAAATTAAGGATGGGCAAATCTCTAATAGTTAACATTTATTAAAGGAATAACTCATCAAGGTGGTACTGCCTTGGAGACCATATATTACACATTCATAAAGAGATTTTATGTCAATTTCAAGGTTTGCATTGATGACATTGGTAGGCTGTAGGTTTCTTATTAGGTTTGATGCTTATCATTTAAAATCCAAATATTTATGGATGCTGACATTTACTATTATATACAACTTTAATGGAAACCATAAAATAACCTTTGCAATAATTGAAACCATATCAAGGAAGATGTTGGGTATATATATTTGAGTACTGATATTTAAATTGATATACTGTTGCTCATTTACTTGGGCGAGTATTCATTTTTAATTTTTTTGTATTTAAATATAAATTAAAGTTGTATTTCATTCACATTGATATGAATTAACTATTTATCCCCATATTTTGTTCACATTCGTAGGATCCACATTCGTTATGTATTAAGAAGGTTTCTTTCTAGATGAAAAATACATAGAAATTGCTATAAATTTGGTTCTCCTCTATTAGGCTGCGATCTAGTAACTCTTTAAGAGTTTAGAACATGGATTGGTGCAATTGACTCTAGCAGCCACATGCCACCAAAGAAATGAGGATCTCCATTTGTGCCAGAACAATGCTTGCAAGCTACAATCAACATCGCTACGAAAACAAGTTTTTTAAGTTTCTAAATTGCTTACTAAATTTCCATCAGCAACATGAGAGCCAACATATTCTCACAACTCGTGAAAGGTGGAGCATTAGCAAACCTAATTGTAGGAAGTGTGATGTGTTGACGCAATTGAAGATCATTCCACAACAACTCTTCAATGGTAGTTGGGGGATAACACATGACAAATGCCAAAGTGAAGCTGGCAAAGGTAGCACACGTGTTATGATGACACACACAGCTAGTGCGTATGTTGATGGCATGTTGTGGATACCACATTATCTGGTATGCGCGATGCGACTATAGCAATAACTCAATGTGGTGTATACTACAATGAGCAATATAAAAGGTAAGCAGCGTTGGCTCATGCTATCAAGGGATGGGTGGTGGTTGAGAGAATGATGAAAAAGAGGATAGGAAAGATATACAATCAATGTTTATCTTATAAGGATGGTTCTATTTCACACTATATTAATAATACTCTATACCAATTATTTTGACTAGCACAAAAGATTATTTATTGTTTACATCAATATGGTTATTACCTTTGCTTCATTGTTTTGGATTATTAAAAACACATTTTTATTATTTGCCAACTGATTAACAAAAGACTTTCATATTATAAAAAAAAAAAAAAATTTGTAGACACATCAGATTTGATTTATCATAAAATTTTAACTAGATGATAACTTTAATATTTTTAATTTTGAAAATAGTTTTTTAAATAATTGATTTTTTTTATAATTTAAATGAGAGAATTAGTTTATCTGTTTAAATTATAAAGTTGTGATAATGGTAATTAGTTTATCCAAATAAACTAAACACATTTATTGATTACAATATTTTGTTTCAAATTAATATTTGGTCACCATTTTAATTTTTACTATAATGATTAAACTAATAATCACAAAGAAAATTGAATTTTTTTTATTGGTAATTCATTTATCGAAATAAATAAATATATGATTGTTTTGAAAAATTTTTATGCATTGTTTTAAAGTTTTATTTATTTTTTCATTGGAGTGCTCAATTTATTTATGGTGCAGCCCATAAATTTTAAAATTGATTATTTTGTGTATTTCTTGATTATTTGGAGTTATATAATTCGTTTATGATTGCGAGTTTATCAGACTTTTATCTTAATGAACAAGAATGTTAGATTTTTGTGAAATTAATAAATATTTGTTTTTATGTATATGCCAAAAATTATGATAATCATAGTTTCCTTGAGTGTTTTACTTGATCCAGTAAAGGGCAATAAGCTGGATGACATCAACTATAACATGAGACAAAAGCATAATATATATTCTTATTGAGCTCGTGCATTTTTGAATATAAATAATTTGGCCTGTCTTCCTTTTTTCTAAAGTGTAAAACAATTGTTCAAATTTCTCTAGTGCCCCTTAAGCTTGATTACTGCTTGTGATTTTATTTGTCATATGGTTAATAAATGCTTGAATTGCCAAAGCTAGCATGGGAGAAATGTTTCAGCTAGAACAATATATATCTATAAATGTTTCTATGAGGGAACGGCCTAGCATGGGAGAAATATTTCAACTAGAACAATGTTTCTATATCTATAAATGTTTATATCTATAATATATCTATAAAGCAAAGGGAACGGCCTAGCACTATTTGAATCTAATTCACGTCCTAAAGACCCAAAGTTCATATTTTTTGGAAGAACTTGATTCCATAATTATGATATGGTTGTAGTATACAATGCTACCTCTGATCAATGGGTTATTTTTGTGCCTCTCTACTGTAAAAATGATTTATGATATAGTTGAACAAACATACTTTAATGTGAAAGATGCCACACTCGTTTTCTAAATCAAAATAAAGCTCACAACTACCAAGTAAAATAAATATGTTTTTTTCATTGAATACTTTGACGCACAAATATTTGTTTGTTGGTGTTGGACGAAAATATTATGCTGTGAGGCGATAGTGATCTTCAAATAATATTTTGAGCGATAGAGAATCTCACAGTACTTGGTTGGACTCAACAATGAATTTGGATTTAAATTTTAAATAGAGAAAATAAAAAAAAAAATCTTCTCTGGATGAAGTGATTTTTCTAATAAGGATTGAAGAAGATAGAAGGATGGTGATGATCAATTATTTGACACTCAGTATATTTGTCATAATAACTTTTACATTCGAAGGTGAGGGACTTTTTATTACAAAGTTTTCTCCAAAAAAATTGACAAATTTCTTCCAAATGCAATTTCTGGCGCAACTATTTTAAAAAAAAATCAAAAAATAAATGCTGGAAGCACCGTGGAAGCCCTCTAAACTATGGAAGAAATAAAGGTAAAAAAAAAAAAAAGAGATCTACCTGCCTAGTAGAGTTGAAAAGACTCAACTCAGTAGAATTTCACAGATAATAAGTTCTCTCAATTCCTTGAAAAAATCATCAAGATATTACTTGCTTGCTCAGTATAACTGATTTCTAATTTATTTATTTTTAATGCCTCAAATAGTTCTCTCTCTTATTAAATTTTAGATTTATGAGCCACTAGTCACATGACAAGTCTTATCAATATATTTTTAATTGATAAATTCTGTTCCAATAATAGAAAATAAAAGTTATAGATAATAATTTAATAATTATTGCAAGGCATGGAGATGTCTCAATTTTTCCTAATATAATCCTTAGTAAGGTATTGCATATTTCATGCATTGCAATTAACCTTTTTTTAATTGATAAATTTATCAAAGATCATAACTATAAATTCTTCTTTATTGATCGGTGTGTTTTTTAGGACCTCACTATAGTAAAGACGAATGGACATGGTGGCATACTAGAAAAAATAAATTGTTTATGCATTCTTATCGTGTGAGATGAAATGTCATGCTCCTTCACCTCTCACACTACTAATATCAACTCGACATATTTTCTTAGATAAGGACATCTTTGTTTTCAAAGTCTTTAATGTGTGTTTAATTCTCATTTCATAAATATAAATATTAAATATTTTTATTATGAAACTTTGAAATTGCTAGACATTATAGTGTTATTTTTTCTGAGAATAGCTTTAAATTCTTTTGTCATTTTGTGCTAATTTATTTTGATGTTTGCGGATTCAAAAAAACTTATCTCTGGATCCATTATTATTATCTTTATTAATGATTGTACTCTAAACAAAAAATTGATGTTAGCATTGTGCTATTGTATTCACTGTCTTGATATAAGTAATCAATTTAACTCCAACAATGGAAAAATAAAAGTTGTAAATGAATATATACATACATACCTTCCTCTTGTCAAATAAGAGCAATATCAAATCCTTGACATTTTTTCTCCATTGTTTTATTTTGTACTTTTTCTATTGATTCTCAGATTTCTTTCCTATAATCATGTGGTGGTCTTGTGTCATTTCTGTTTATTTCCAACTCGAATGTATATAAAATATTATCAATGGCTCAGTGCCAAAACACAAGCGTTTTGCTTTGGAGAGTTTATTATGTAGAGCTTGTATTCTAGGTATTGTTTAAGATCAGATTGTAAAGAAAAACATATTTTGTGGTACTTTTCTTCAGTTTTAGGCTTTTAGCTGATTATTGTTTAAGCAAAAGGTGTGCGATTTGTTATGTCCTAAGAATGATGTTTATTGAAATTTATTCTCTATAAATTAGAAAATTGGATCACAGTTGTGCACTTTATTGTTTTGGAGCAAATAGAAGCTTCTATGCATTTCCTTGAATGTACACATAAAAGCCTAACTGCTTTTTGTGTTTGTAAGGTTTCCCGGACCCCTAACTTCAGAAACAGCAAAGCTGCTCATGAAATTCAAATACGTGAGTTTATCATAATGCATTTATTTCTATATTCTGGAATATGTTGTCAATCCTCTTGTTCATGTCGATCATAATAGAATGATATTGTTGATTTTTATGCATGATTGTGAAGCTCATTAACTGATCAACTTCCTTATGATTACTCTTGTTTAGTGGCTCAATTAACCAGGCATTGAGTACTCGCAGATTCAAAGAAGAGTATTCCTTATTATGATTCTAAAAACTTATTAGTAAGATTTATTTTATATTTGATTTCATTAAAAAGTTCGAATATGTTATATTGAAGGCTTAGTGAATTATAGGGCACGTTGTATTTAGTTGATTTAGTCTTCTTTATTTTCATCCTCATTAAGTTTATCTTTTTATATTAAGGTGCATTTACTTACAGACCACTCAATTCTCATGTATTTACATATCTAACACCAAATTTTTTTTTTGGGGTACATTTATATTACCCAAATCTTTTTAATCACCTAAAAAGTGCCACTATTTTAACTTTTAAAAGTGAAATACACCTTTTCATGCATAGGTAAGGTGACATTAAGTTTTCAATTCCAGTAAATATATAATGTATCCGCCATGCCAAAATGGAAGTAACAGGACTTAACCAAGAATAGTTTTGCTAGAAATTTAGATTCTGCATATATTCATAGCTGAATTGACAGAAATGCTAGGAATTACAGGCATAAACATGAGATGCGGCACAACATGGGGAACAATGAATCATAAAAGATAGGGCATGACACTCCAAGGACACTGTATTTTTTTTAATAAATTAGTGATATAAAATGTGTAATCAAACATCTAATGTTATATTTTCTACTCATAAATATCACATAAAAAGTTTATAAACCAGCAAAAAATTTTGATTAATTACAATTATACTTACTTTTTATTAAGTATATCTACTTGTCAACAGCACATCAACGCTTATTAATCATTAGGTATTATTTTCTCGATATCAGCATTATGTTGTCCACAAAAAATGCAAAAATAAAATAATTATCTAACTGTCTAAAAAAATGAATATGTTGCTGTACATTTAACTAGTCTACACTGGCCTTAAAATTATGATCACCATTAATGCTCATATACAAAAATATAGTTTCTTAAGATAGTTCATAAAAAACACATTTATCATAAATGTGAGTTTGGGCATGTTTGGATTTATCCTGATGACCTCCGACTCTAAATTTTGGAAAAACAATTTGTTACAGCATGGCTAAGAGGTGGTGTTTGTGTCCAACAATTGCCCAACAAGGATACCGATGATTTTTTCTAGCGTTTGTGCTTCATAGTAGAGAGATGTAATTGATGTATGCAATAAGCGAAGAAATGTAAGTTGAAGGCAAAATACAATTTTCATGTTTCGAATGTATAAACGAACCCTGACCATGTTATAAGAGACAAGTTTGTTAGCATATTGAATACTTAAAAGACTGCATCATGATCCTTGTTGTTGGAGCATCCTTTTATCCATTCTTCAACATCTATTGATTTTAAGGGCATTTACATACATGACACACAATTCTTAAGTTTTTACATATCTCACACCTAAACTTTCATAACACAGCATTCAAATCTTTAATATCACATAAAAATTAACACTCATCTTTTTCTTAAAGTGAAATACACTTTTTCATGTAGGGGTTTAAAGCACTAAATTAATGTGCTTGTAATTATGAATATTTAGTGCGAGATATGTAAATATATAAGATTGTGTGCTATATGCACGTAAAGTTCCCTTGATTTTAACGTCTTTCGCAAACTGTACACAACAACATTAGTTGTTAGGCCTTCAACAACTTCTATATCACTGTAGTTTTAAATCTTCCTTGTACATGGATGCATAATCATCATATAGCACTTTACACTGGTATACATTTTTATCCTCTGGGAGATCCATCCTCATCTAATCTAATGAGGTTGAAAAACATTTTCTTCAAAATACAAAAGTTCGTATGTATCATAATTCAAGTTCATATATTTTCCACCAATATATATCTCACGGAGTCTTGTGAATAAAAAAAATTGTAGGAATGAAGACCTTGGCAGAATTAACAAAAGAATTGAGGAGTGAGACATCATCTATCTCAAAGCGTTATGATGTTTCACTGAAAGAACCTTTTTCTTCAGTAGTTAAGGAGGAAAAAATTGAAAAACAGCAAGAGGGAGAAAAGCAGGCGTCGCCACCAGAACCAAGTGTGGACCCAGCTGAAAATGGCATCAAAGGTTCGTCGGAAGAATCCCTTCTGGATAATGCGAAGAGCATTTCCGAGAAATGAGAAGCATTTAAGAAATTTTGGAGCAAATAAGGAAGAACTGAAAGAATTGTTGAACATCAATGAATGAGAGTTTGCAGGGCCTTTCTTCGTTGGTGGTTCACTTATTCTTCGTTGGTGGTCAGAACCCTGAATTCTATGGCGTGTCGAGAGAAAGTGCGCTTGCCTGACGCGCTTCTATCGAGTAAATCTTCGTTCCCCTTCTCTTTGCATCTCTCTTAGAATGAAAATTTAATGTTTTGGCCATAATTTTGACGAAATCATGCGATGTGCAGCCAGTTTTAGAGCCATTTTTTAATATAAAAGGCAAAGTGCTCAATCACTGCTTCCTGTGTAGCATGTTGTAAACTGCCTTATTCAAGCATTATTAAGGTTTTTATTGTGATGATTTACTCTAGTTCTAGACTTATTTGATGCCATGCCAAACCTAGTAACATAGACCGGAGAGCTTGGCTTTCAAGTTCAAATCCAATAGTTGGAACAATGATGGGTTGATAATCAGGCTTTGAATTAATTAACAAATAACATTGAATTTGCTCAATATGGTCAGGTAGGTTCAGTTCAGATCGAAAATTTTGTTTTATTTCGGAATATTTTTGGCCAATTTTGTTCATTGATTTTGGTTCAATTTCTTCGATATCTTGATTAAGTTGATTAACAAATTAAATAACTGCTAAGATTTTTATTTTTGTTTAGGAAGGAATGAGTATATTTGATTACATGTGTTCTGGCTCAATGCTTTTGTATTTTCATATATAACTTCAATTTTTATGTATACACCAACTTGTGCATGAAAAGTTATATTCCACTTCTTAAAAGTTGAAGTAGTGGCACTCTTGATTTGATATGAAAATGTAAAGAAGTATAGGCGTTAGATATATAAATACATAGGAATTGTGAGATAAGTATGTAAATGCCCCTTGTTTTTAAAAGTGGAGGTCTATGACATTCATTTTCGGAAAGAAGCCTGGCTATAACTAGTCTTAGAAATGATGATGATGATGATGAACTTGCTGTTCAATTTTTTTGTTTGGCAATTTGCAGATTTTACATATCTAATCACATTTATGTCACTTAAAAAAGAGAAATTTAATGATGATGATTGGGACTCCATAAAATTATGCTCTTGAAGATCATTTCAAGTTAAATCTTTCTCATAAAGCAGCATTATGTTTATTTTCAATTTATAATTATTAGTTAAGATCAATTTTTCATTAATCTTCAGAAGCACAATCATATACTAATCAACACAAAATTCAATAATAAAATGATGTGTCATTACCTTTAAATATTCAAGACATTGATGTTGTTGTTCTAAATTACATAACAATTGGTCTCATTACACCTCAGGCTTTATACTTATAAACCGTGCAATATAATGCCTTTATATGCGTATGATGAGAGCTTACCCTTATATTTATCAAAACAATTCGAATAAGTCAATAATAGTAAATTAAATTAGTAAATTTGAATAAGGTGTGGACTATGTTCAAATAATATTTTGAATATATTTAAAAAATAACAGAACTTACAAGAAAATTTTTAAAATAAAAGCATCATAGAGCTTGTAAAATCAGACTTCCCTTTCAGAACTCATCCATGAACTGCACTGTGAATTTGGACTGAAAGATCCCTAATCGCTAAAAAATCGATTCGAATTTTGACTCTGAATGAGATCTAATTTAAATGAATGAGATCGATTTGAATTTTTACTCGGAACAAGATCAAATCGAAATAAATGAGTTGAAACCGTGGCTCGAATTTTTTTAAGCAGATTTTCAGCTATACATGAATAGGTTTGAACTAACTTGAGATCGGCTCGTAGTATTTTTTATTTATAAGAATTATTTATAAAAGGTGAAGTAAAATTGAATATAATAAGTCATGAGCCAATTTGAGTCCAAAGAACACAATTTGAGTCATTTAGTTTCAATTTGTTGAAATAAATCTAAATAACTCAATTTGAGCCGACTCGTTTCAAATTCGAGCCAGCTTGAGCTCGGTTCAATTTCGACAATTTCGAGCCAGCTTCGCTCAAAATCAATTATAACAAATCACAAGCAAATTTTGAGCCGCACCAAACAGACATTTGGTTTCACATAGCTGTAGCAAACAAACAGTTAGCTTCCCCGTAACTGAAAAGTTGAGAAGCTGCAGCTGCGCCAAACAGAGCCAAAAGCAATCTATTCAAGTAGACCTAGACTCAACTCAAACACAAAATTGAATAATTCACCGCCCTATCTATACCTGTTTTTTTCAATTATTTTTATTGTTAATGCACCCCACAGTCCCCACGTACTGCCAAACCTTCTAGTCGTTCTGTGTTAGTCCATCTTCCTCCTTGATGAGTCCTCCCTTCCTAATCTTCGAGCTTTGCATTTAGTCGAACACCTTCCAGTCACCGCAATTCATCTCCCGCCAACCTATGCCCTTAATTCGAAGACCATGAAATGTTCAAAACGAATCAAACTCCTCAAATCATCAATCTTCCCCACCCTCCCGCCTCTCTCTCCTCTCTCCTTCTCCACCCACCACTCAAACCAACTCCTCGAACCATTCCAAAACCCTAAACCCCCCATCCCTCCATCCAAATCCCGACTCTATGCTTCCTTTTTCTCCTCTCTAATCGAAATCTATCTAACATGCACTCGTTTCTCTCAAGCGGCGGAGACATTTACTAACATGAGAAGCATCGGACTGAACCCGCCGATCAATTCATGGAACCGCCTTCTCTTCAAGTTCAATTCATCGGGTTTTCTCTCCCAGGTACCAATCATCTACTCGGAACTGCTTAATTGCCATGAAAAAGTCGATGTCTTCGCAAGCAATGTGATGATTCATGCTGTGTGTAAAATGGGTTTGATTGAAAGAGCGGTAGAATTGCTTAGGGAAGTTGAGACTGATACCGTAAGCTATAATACGGTCATTTGGGGGTTTTGCGGGCATGGAATGGTGGAATCTGCGGTCGCATTTTTGGCTGAGATGATTAAAAAGAGTGTCAGGTTTGACACGATTGGTTGTAATATACTCGTTAAGGGATTTTTTCGAGTAGGATTGGTGGATGATGCTGAACAGATGATGAAGACGTTTATTCGAGCAGGATTTGGTAGGGATATCGTTGGGTTTAATACTTTGATTGATGGGTATTGCAAGCTGGGATGGGTGAGTGAGGCTGCTACTCTGTTGGAAACTATGAAGGATGAAGAGGTTTCACCTGACATTGTTACCTATAATTCTCTGATTCATGGATTCTGTAAGACTGAAGAGTTTGATTTGGCAAAGAGTCTGTGGATGAGATTGGTCAGAATTCAGAGTTGAATGTTGTTACATTCACTACATTAATAAGTTCATATTGTAACCATGGATGGCTGGAAGAATCATTCTTCTTGTTTGAAGAAATGGTTCGGAAGGGCATCTTACCAGATATTGTTGCTTACACGACTCTCCTGAATGGTCTCTGCAAAAATGGCGAACTTTCCAAGGGCTATAAACTTTTCAGGGAGATGGAGAAGGTCGGCATTTTTCCTAACCAAGTCTCGTACGCCAGTTTAGCCGATTCATTATTCAAATCAGGAAAACTGACAGACTTATCTATTCTATTCAGGGAGATGATTGTTAGAGGTATTTCCATGGATTTGATTTCATACAATACTTTCATGGATGGATTCTTCAAAGCTGGAAAGGTTGATGAAGCTGAAGACATGTTTAGAATGATCTTGTCCTGCTATCTTCTTCCCAATCATATCTCCTACACTGTGTTGATTGATGGGCGCTGCAAGGCTGGAGATATTATTGGTGCAGAACTGGCACTCATTGAAATGGGAAGGAAGTCCATTGGTGCAAATGTGGTTACCAACTCTTCTATCATCAATGGCTATGTTAAAATGAGAATGCTGGATAAGGCGATTGGTGTTTTAAGTAAGATGAAAGAAGAAAACATACATCCAAATGCTGTCACTTATGCAACACTCATTAATGGCTTATCCAAGATGAGAAGACATGAAGAGGCTCTTGATTTGTGTAGAGAGATGATAGAGGAAGGCCTGGAGGCCAACCATTTCATGTGTGATGTTTTGTTTAATGTATTGAGGAGAAACAATAGGATGAAGGAGGCGGAAGGAGTATTTGGAAAGATGATAGTTAAGGGACTGTTGCCTGATCATGTTAATTTCACCTCTATGATGGATGGATTTTTTAAAGCGGGGAATGAATCAGCTGCTCTGGAAATTGGACTGGAATTTATGGAAAGAAAGTTAGGCCTTGATGTTGTTGTTTATAACGGCTATATAAACCGTCTCTACTTGGCCGGGAAGTCTCAAGAAGCAAAATCCATTATCGCGCAGGTGAAAAGTATGGGTTTGAATCTAGATCATGCTACATACAACATTATGATAGGCGCGTACTGCAGAAAGGGGAATCTCAATATGGCACTTAAAGTCTTTTGCGAAATGAAGAGTCTTGGAGTTATGCCTAATATCATCACTTACGAAATTTTGATTCCGTCGCTATGTGTGGTAGGAGATGTAGAGAAGGGAATGGGATTGTTGAACGAGATGGCCCTTGCCGGATTTCGTCCAAGTTCATCAACTCACAAGAAAGTGCTGCGAGCATGTTCTAAATGGAAGAGAGCTGATTTAATATTGCAGTTCCACCAACAGATGATCGATGCAGGGCTAGATCTTAGCATATCAATATATAACACACTCATTCATATCTTTTGCGCCCTCGGTATGACACGAAGAGCTACGTGGGTTCTAAACGAAATGCTCGAACGGGGGATACGAGCGGATTCAATTACCTTTAACTCTCTCGTTGAGGGACATTGCGAAAGCGGCCATTTTGATAAAGCCCTCGCTTTATATTATCAGATGCTTCATGATGGGGTATCCCCAAATATTACTACCTACAATAGTTTATTGGACGGGCTTTCTAATGCTGGGAGGATTACAGAGTCGGAGATGATAATCAATGAGATGAAGAAGAAGAAATTTGAGCCAAACTGTGTTACTTACACCATTCTTGTATCTGGATATGCAAGGAAAAGTTATGTTAAGGAAGCTATAAGGCTATATTGGAACATGGTGAGGAAAGGCTTTATACCTACAACAGGTACATATAATGTTCTAATGAGCGAGTTTGTGAAGATTGGAATGTTTAAACAAGTTATTGAATTGTGGAATGAAATGCAAAAAAGAGGCATTTCTCCTAATTGTTCAACATATGACATGTTAATTACAGTTTGGGCAAAGCTATCCAATGGTTTTGAGGTTGCTAAATTGCTCAAGGAGATGAAAGAGAAAGGTTTTATTCCTTCTGAAAGTACTCTTCATTTAATCAGTAGATCCTTTGCAAAATTAGGGAAGAGGAGAGAAGCTTTGAAGTTTCTCAAAACGTTGTATAAATCTGAAGAAAGAACTTAGTAGTTTCAGTCATGCAAATACATATACGTACGAGTAGAAAACTCAAACGATCTATGTTAGAGGCACAATCACAAAGGTATACTATATATCTTTATCATTTTATAGGAAGGGCTCGAATTTTTGCAGTCCGATCCATTTATGTCAAGCTATCACTTCTGTGCTAAGGTGAATTTCTTTTAGCCCATACGCCATAAAAACCAAGGAAATCTACAAATGAGGGGTGATTGTGCAAATCTGATTTACTCATGTAACTAGTACCTAGCAGGAAGATTTTGGCGTCCTTTCTCTCCCAGCATGATGTATTTTATGGTGAGTGATTTTTATTTTCTTACATTTATCAGCACAGTCAAATTTTCTTATTCGGTCCTTATTTTAGTTACAAAAACTTTAGTTCAAAGGTTTCCAGTGTGCCCTGCAATCGCTAATATCCTGAACTGCTTTATGATATTCCAGAATATTTACTTCTTCTATTATTTCCGTCTTATCATATAAATGTTTTCCTTATTTCTGTCATAACGGTGACTTCAAGCATGGTGTTTTTCTTAGTGATTGTAATACCATCTAACAACATCAGGGTACTAGTGCTTTCCCATTGTCTTTAAAATGGAATGCTGAAGCATATTTCGGAATCTCTTTCTAACTAGGCTATTATGGCAGTTCCTCATTAATTTTCATTTCTTCTTTTTTGTAATGATTGATTTACAATAACTGTATCTGTTTGTTTATCTGATTTGTTGATTAATTGGCGCACATCATATAGTCAGTTTCTCTTAATTTTATTTTATATAATAATAAAAATCTTACCGTATGTATATTTTTTGCTTCTATTGCTGCTTTACTGACATGCAAGACCTTGTCAAGAGCTTGATTAGTTGGTATTATAACCTGAAACCAAAATGATAAAGTGGTTACAGGTATCTTTTTCCAGAAATTGCCTGTTTATATTAGTTTTAGTTAGAAGTTGCTCAGCTTTTTGCTATTTGTTTAGAGGCCATTTGGGATCACTCTCTTTTTATATTTTTTATTTTAATTTTGTTTTATTTATGTTTTGATTTGAACAAATGATATCTGGCATGTTTGATTAAGAGCACATTTGGCATCATTTTTGTTTTCTATTTTTATTGTTATTATTTTTTTATTTTTAAAAGTATATTTGGTTGATATGATTTTTGTATGTTTTTATTTTTGTTTTAAAAACAAATTAACTTATTTTAAAAACACTCAAAACACCTAAAAAATATTTGAATGTTTTTAAAAATAACCACATCAACCAAAAATGTTTTAATTCAAATGTTTTTAAAAATAACCATGTCAACCAAAAATGTTTTAATTCAAATCCAAAGAGAAACAAAACAAAATAAAAACTAAAAATGAAAAACAAAATATAAAAAATGATCCTAATCGGCTGCTAAGATATGGTTATTTTTCAAAATATTCAAAGCACATAAAAGTAGTTTTGAGTGTGCCTAAAACATCTTAATTTGTTTAAAGCAAAAATTGGCCTCAAACAAACCCTAAGATTAAACTGTTACAGAACTAGTTTTTGACTCGCTGAGCATTGTCTCAATGGTTATTGCAGGTGGGCTTGTGGCTTCTGATTGCTCTTCCTTTTAACTAGCTTCTTTTCAGCTAAAAGTACAAGCTACTCTGAGCAAGCAGACTTCACTTTCTGTCAGCTGATACAATGGAGATAATGAAATTATTTTCGTATTCTGTAATATCATCTTAACCTTTCGTTACTGTATATCCTCGTCCTCACCATTAAAACAAGAATTTAAAATTCTCTCAAGAAAATGCCTTTGATCAATTTGGTATCTAATGTAATGAGCCTTTATTTTGGCAACATTTCATAGGTTTGGAGCTTGCACAGTGACGGATTGCTGTAGATAAGTTGGCTAAAAAGCAGCTGTGAGATAAATGAAGACTGCTTTCAGATATAACATTATATTTTAATAGAAAGCACAAATGAGCTTCAAAATTTGTATATGAATCAGATTCCTCCACAGTATGCTGAAGATGGGGTAAGGTATGCTGTCTCTTGATGTTGATGTTACTAGTCATTTGTTTTTATTTTCATCTTAGAGCTCATTAACAATCCAAATTTATTCATAATTATAGCTTAATAAGACCGCCTAACCTTCCCTTGATGCATCATAAATGGATTCAACCATCTTTCAAAAATCTTGAAATCTTAGTATCTTTTGATTTGCTTATAAGGTAAGCATTATCATATCCTTGTAACAATTCATTTATAATTTATGAAAAAATAAAAATATTCAACAAAAAAATTTTACTGACATTAGGTCGGTCAGCTGACATTGGCTCAACATCCCTATTGGGAGGCCATCAGATTAAATCCTCAAAAACTTAAAAAAAAAAAAAAAAAAAAAAAACAACACAAGTCTTTGTCACACTAAATGTGGTCAACCACATGAATCCTTTTTCTCCATCATGTCCTATTGAGTGTCATTTTTCATTTAATTCTATTAAATTAAGATCATTTTTTATACAACATGGCCAAATTTTTTTAGGTCTACCTCTACCTTTCTTAATATAATATTTAAGTTAAATTTAAAACATCTATTCTCCTAACAAGGTCGTCAGATGGTTGACATTTAATGTAACCAAACCATCTATAACGTCTCTCTCTCATCTTGTCTGTCATTGGAGCTACTCTCGTTTGTATTTTGTCTCTATGTGTAAAACCACTCATATTTAGTCTCTATGTGTAAAACCACTCATCCTCCTGAGCATTCTCATCTCAACAAAACTTAACATAATTTATCATCTCTTTTACAGGCCAACATTCTGCACCATAAAGTATTTAGGTCTCACCAACATCTTATAAAAATTTCCTTTAAGTTTGTCTAAATAGTACTTTTCTATCACACAATAGGCTCGATGCATTATTCCACTTAACTATCCAACTTGAATTCTACTAATAACATCCCCATCTATATCACCATAAATTTGAACAGTAGACCCTAGATATTGAAAATGTTCACTCATTTTAATGACTTGATTGTCATTTATTAGAATCCCTCCACTAGGTCTATCACTACTAAAATTGCATTCCAGTTATTTAGTTTTAGATCTACTCCAACTAAAGCCTTTAGAATTTAAAATTGACCTCCATAAATCAAAATTTTCTTTGCGCTCTCTAGTCTTATCCACAAGAAGGATATCATCATCGAAAATCATACAACAAAGGTACATCATCTTGTAAATGTTCAGTTAGAACATTCATAGCTAAAGTAAAAAGATATGAGCTTAAAGCTAATCCTTGATGTAATCTAACTGAAATTGGAAAAAAATTGGTAAATCCTCATTGTGTTTGAACACAAGTAACAACTCTAGTATAAATATCTTTAATTATTTCAATATAATAGCATTATTAACAAATTTTTTTCCTAAAACTCTTCAAAGTACTTCTCTCGGAACCTTATCATAAGATTTTTCTAAATCAACAAAAATTCCGCTGTAGCTATTCTGTGATAGTAAGGCTACAATTAATATTGCTCACAACCCAGTTCAGCTTTATCATACAAAACATGTAGAGATCGACAAACACTTCATTAAGGAAATGATCGAGTCCGGGGAAATTTGTGTTCCATATGTACCCTCCAGTGGCTAACTATTGGACATCCTCATCAAGAATTTGCTTCCCTCTTGAGTGACATCTATTAATCAACTTGAGGGGGAGTATTATATTATAAAGGTCATCCCTACGTCATTATTATTTATTATTTGACTTTATTTCCTGATTATGTATTTCATTTTGTGTTTTATTTTGTTTTATTTTTTTTCCTAATTATTTAATTCTGTTTTTATTACTTTTCATTATTATGTCTGTTGTAATTGAGTTTAAATATCCCTCATCGTATCACTAAAATTATGTCGGTCTATTCCAAATCTTAATAGTTACAACTCTGCCACTAGATCTATTACTATTAAAATCACTTCCGATGTATTCAGTTTTAGATATACTCAAACGAAGGCCTTTAGATTCCAATATAGCCCTTTCATAATTCAATATTTTCGTGAACTCTTTCTCTAATCTTATCCATAGGATATTTTTAGTGAAATGCATACGCCTCATTCGCAGTGAAGTTGATAAAAAGCTCATTTTGAACATAATTCATGGTTCACCAGTTGAAGAACGGGCATTTCAAATGAGGAAATGCTCTGTTTGTCAATTCACAACTCGAAAGAAGTCTTTCGGGCTGCATGGTAATTCCTATTTAATTTTATTCATCTATTTATTTGTTTAATTTTATACTTTTAGAAGGCCAAAAGGTTCAGCATGTGATAAAGAAGGGACTATAAGATTTGTCTTCAGGTTTCATGCTGATGCCTTTAATTTAACCGGTTCAGTTTATAGAAATTGGCTATCGGTTGAAAATGTGAGCAGTTAAACCGTTCATAATTCACATATAACTAAATATTATTTCAGATTTTCATTTTTTTTAAAATATAAAAAAAATAATTGTTTGATTGTTTTCATTAATTTGAGGTTCATCCATCAGCTTACCTCATTTTTGTAATTACAGAACCAAAAGCTAGCTAAAAAAAAAAAAACAAAATTAAAATATCATAAGTAAAATTGATGGCAGCCAAAATATAAATGCTTCTTGTGTTGTTTTGAACAGCAAAATTTTGCAAAATTCGTATTACAAACATTAGTGTAATTTGTAAAAAAACTAATATCATTCTGTTGCAGTTTTTGCACCAACTGGATGAACTGAATACATTGAAGAAACATTTGAGACCTGAAAGCTTCTTCTGCATGAAATTCCATCCTAGAAAAAAATTTGTTTATGCATCATAAAAACATTTAAAAATTATCTTATAATGATTGAAATTATTTGCTTATACAGTTGACACCCTGATCAAGCTTAACATAAAGGCATGTTAGCAAATTGCATCAAGAAGTAGATGAATCATCAACAATCAATAACATTATAATAATTAAGGATTTTTTCATACCAACCATAACATTCTAATCACCCAATATACACAAAAACTTCACGACTGAGTTCAATAGGGTGGTTATGATAAACATGCCGCACCACTGGCCTACTGCTGCCCCAAACAGTGAAAACTCACGACAGCGGGCTGCGCTGCTGCCCTAACGCAGCCCCAAACGGGGCTTAAGTTGGCTGCATATTTGCCGTCTGTCATCTAATATTCTCGTTGGCCATCGTTGCACACTGCCTAAGACTAATGCCCTATATTTGACCCTCATTTACTTGGTTGCCTAATTCCTCGTCTTTTAATGGAATGACCAGGCTCACCACCATCACCCAAGTTTTAATCTCCCTATTAATGACTTGATCATTCCTTTAATCTCCCTATCATATTGCCTAAGTATTTCAAGTAGATTGTAAAATTCTGACAGAAGAAGATGAGTCAAACTATGCTTCATGTACTTTCCTAAGATTAGTTTATGTTTGATGAGTCTTAGATTAAGACAATTCAACTCCTTTGAATTCAGGTAGAATAATGTAGGATTAAAACAAAAGAGATATTATATTAAAATTGCAAAGGAGCAATGAAAGTTTTGCAAATAATTTATCATGAAAAAATTATAGTGTAGCCTAAATGTGACTTTGATTTAAAATAACATAATGTTGCAATTTATTTAATCATGCAGAAGAATGTAAGTAAAAAATAATTGAATCTTGCATGCAAAAAATCATGAAAATAAATTTTTTTTAGTAAACTTAAAAAGCAAAAATGACTTGCAAAACAATTAATTTATAAGCTTATTTTTGATTCATACAAGATATATTCTAAAGACATGTAAAACTAGTAAAACCTAAATTAATCTTGGGAAAGTATTTAGAGAATGGTTTGGCTTGTGTTGATTTGTCTGAATATGACGATTTATAAGAAAAAAACTCGGGTAATATGTTAGAACATCGAATCATATATTTGTTATCATCAAAATCAAAGTGATTGTCACGAGACTCGTGAGGATTCATAAGGCTTATGAGGCTCCGCCGATGGAGGCCTGACAATGGTGTTCTGGTGTTGGCGATCAGGCAGTGACAATCCGACTATATAGATCGGACAACTATCTAATGTCAATGGTCTAACAATAATGATTGAGTGATGGTCTCACAACATCCGACATTAAGATTCTAAATAATCTCAAAATTAAATGATCTTAATTTATTAAATTTCTTTTTTCGAGATACTCTATTTGATCTTAACCCTTCAAGATTCAAAAATTGTTTGACCCTCCAATTATTATCCCAAAGTTTCTAACCACACATAAAATCTCAAATTTAAACATGTTTAGGCTCTAATCAAATCACTTTTGATGTCATCAGCTTCATTCTAGATGTTCAATTTGATCAGAAAACGCAGTGGGGAAAATCAACAAACACCTACCGAGCATGAAACTTCATTAGCAGGAACAGACCTTCTTCAGACTGTCAGCCACCGAATCTTCCACAGAGTACTACAAGCACGAAGAAGACAAAATAAAATCACAAGTAAATTCATGAAAAGAGAATGAAATCGCAGACAAGCGGAAATTAAACCTTGTTGAGGACCCAGAGGGAGTGGTTATAGGCCCGGCGAAGGAGATCGGGGAGAGTCGAAGGGTCGTCGAGGTTACGGTAGTTGACGAAATTCTCTCTCGCGTACTTTGCGTAGTACGGCCTAGTCTCCGCCGGAAGCCGGCGGACTAGCCGGAGGACCTCCATGTACGCCCTTAGTCCCTTCTCCATTGCGGCGGAGGAAGAAAGAGGGCTAGTACAAAAAAATAGCACCGGGTTTAATTATTATTATTATTATTTTGATTTGTGAGCTTAAAACATGGAAAAAATTTGCAACAGCGCTGCGTACATAATGAAAGTTATATAGATGTTATATCGACATTATATTTGCGTTATATCCCTTGTAAACTTTATATAACTTTCATGTAACCTACATGTAACCTACATATATATATGAAAACAGAAACGAAAACTTTATTTGTAAGTTCATGTAGGTTATATAGATGTTACATGGAAGTTACAAGAGATATAACACGAATATAATGCCGATATGACGCCTATATAACCTCTATTATGTACGCAACACTATATACGGCTTACGTATGCAAATTTCTTCCTAAAATATGAGACTTTTTAGTATTGGAGGAAATGTCGAATCATCAAACTAACATCTCATCCCAATTGTGCCCTATTAATAAACGAAAATGAAATTCGGATTTCCGGCACCTCCGGTTCCGTCTTTTCCACACCTCTTTCGTCTTCAAATTTGGATTTCGTAAATCAGACAGAGAGCCAAATTCTATGGATTTCGCAAGTCGTTGCTTGGACCTTCGCTTCCGTTACGAGTCTTAAACGAAAATTGGATTTGATAAATCCTATTAACATTAATCTGACCATGCACCCAAACACTCCCTTCATAAAATTTTATTTTAATTAGATGAATTTTTATGAAATTTAACAAGTTTTAATCAGACCTCTATCGACCTGGTTATTGGTGATGGTGAATAGGTTGAGTTTCTAATTTCAATGTAACATGATTAGTAGCTAATAAAATTTATGAAATAAAAATTTAATTATTTGCTCCCATAACACTTATATTATGAAATAATAATAATAATAACACTTTAAAGGGCTGAGCCCAAAATCCTTTAAAAAATTAAAAAAAAAACAAAAATAAAAATGAAAACCTAAACCCCAAAGCATTGCATCTTCCACAAGTCGGTAGTCCCATCACTAGCAAGATTCCATAAGGTCTTCTACACCAATTCTTTACCATATGGAATTATGGGATTTTAGTTTGGAACAAAAGTATTAATAACATGATAAGTTTAACATTAAGTAAATTTTAGGTGTTAAATACATAAATAAAATGAATATTTTGTAACACTTGAAGCACCAAACAACAAAAACAACAAGCCTTTATCCCACTAAGTGAGGTCGGCTGCATGAATCTTTTTTTTTTCCATTGCATCCAATTGAGTGTTATATTTTCATTTAATTCTGATAGATTAAGATCATTTTTATACAATATGCTCAAGTCTTTTTAGATATACTTTTTTCCTTTTTTAACATAAGTTGAATCTCAAATATCTAATCTCCTAATTGGAATATCAAATGGTCGAAGTTTAATATGACGAAACCATCTAAGACAACTCTCTAATCTTGCCCACCACTGCAGTTGCAACAACCCCATCACAAATATATTCAATTCGCATTTTGCCTCTATATGTCAAGCCACTTATCCACCTAAGCATTCTCATCTCAGCAAGACTTAACTTTGTTTTATGATTCTTTTTTAAAGGCCAACATTTTGGGTCATAGAGTATTATAGGTCTCACCACAATCTTATAAAAAAGTCATTTCCATATCAACCATATTTATAGGGATTACAATGATAATAAATTTAAAACAAAAAAACAGAGGATAATTTGAAGGGATTAGTGGTGGTCATTGATGGATAAATGTGATAACCACATTCCTAATATATTTTCTTATGAACATCCCATACATGCCTCTAAATTTGAAAATTCAAACATTTTAGACATTAAATTATAAATTAATAATAATAATAATAATAATAATATTATTATTATTATTATTATTATTTGTTGAGCTCTTCTGATGGCCATTGGATTAGGCACTTGCTTGCGATTTTGCTTGGGTTGTTGTAATAACTTCTTTTACTTTATTTTCTTGATCCATATGACATGCTATATTAATTGGCTTGGATTTCTTGTAAGTCAAATTTAATCTCTTAGCTATATTGCTTGATCAGTTGGATCTGCAATTAGACATAATATAATTTTAAAATATTCATGCTCATTTTTTAATGAGTTACATTTGAAACATTTTGTGACTTTGAGTGGCCTTGTGCTTTGAAATTTGCCTCATGTGTGGTCAAATGTTTTGAAAATCAAGCTCAAAAAGCATTATAGTCATTTGAGAACGAAATAGCATTTTGTTAATAGACCCTCTTTAGAGGCTTTATAGTCATTTTGGTCCCTTCCTCTTTCTATGGAGGCCATGACATATGTTGATGCTTATTTGGATATCCTAGGTGCATCGTCTTGCATCAAAAAGTATTTTGGAGTGTTGGCATATATATTAAAGCTTTTATTTGTTTATGAATTTATTTCTAGAATGTGTTTTGGAGTATTTAGCTTAAACCATTATTTTCTTATTACTGTAATCAACCTAAACATAATGTTACAATAATGTTAATAGAAATGTATTTTGGTATGATAGTGAAAGCCAATTTTGGAAGTGATTCCTAGCGAGGATAAGCTTAATGTAAAAAAAATTTAAAATTTAAAATTAATATGATGCTAATAGAGGCTTAAAAGATTCATTTTTTCTACCTTGATTGCTATGCTTGACCTAAATTATTGATAAATGATTCATTGATATTAAGAGGGATAGAACAGTGATCGATGTTGTATTTGGTTTTTTCTACATTTGTGGGATGCAATCTAAACTTGGTTGCATTCTTTCTTTTTATATATGCATTATTGTTGGCACATTCTTTTGTAGGTTTTGACTAATTATTTTCTAAATGCATTGTTGTTAACCTAACATTCTTATTGATGCTCTATTATAGGCGTGCCTATGTGTTTTTGTTGAATCACCTTATTGTTTGCATGCTTTACATGAGATATTTAGCACCCATTGATAGGCTCATTTGAAAAATACACTTAATTTTGGTATGTTATACATTTGAAATTATTTTAATGGTTTCTTAAATATCATAGAAATGCATAGGATAGTGCTCTTTGTCTTTCTATGACAGACCTGCACGGAGTAATGCTATATGTATTTTATCAATCTCCTTAATGTCTCAATATTATACATATCATATAGTATATGAATGGTTTTCCATGAAGTATTTTAAGCATTATTACTAAAGCTTTTAAATGTTATTTGTAGTGTAAATGTGGCACTATCCATTAAGTTTAGCATTCGCTTAATGCAGGACGTTGCGGCCATCAACATGTTGTCACCTTCATAAAGTATATATGTGGTGTATCTATGCATTATGGTTGTACTTTTTATAATGGATTTTATTTTATTGCACGTAGTGTCTCTTATGTTGTTCGAGTGAATATATCTTGATGTACTTTGGACCTTTTTTTTTGTTGTTTCGATTTTAAGGGTTATGAGATGTGCCGAATTATGTTTAGTAGGTTTTCACTAACCACACCATGCTTAGATTTAAGATGGTGCGGTGGTGCATGAAATTTTTTTGCCATTATCTAATTTCTTAACTCTCCTTTCTTTGACTTTTTAACCACCTGTTTGCCTTTCGACCATCATTTAAACATAGTACTTTGTGTTTTTGAGTTTTCTTCCTTGAATTGATAGGCTTCCTTTTACTAAATTACTTTTTGGAGTGTTCATCTTTCTCTGATCACTTGTTTAAATTCAAACTATACGATGTATGTGTGCTTGCTATTAATTTAATAGTATTTTAAAAAAAAACATTTTTTCATTAATAATTTTGTTGATAAAATAATTTATAAATACTACTATTATATCAAGTGTTTTTGATACTTATAACTTAAAATGATTAAAATCATTCATGCATAAAAATTGTTTTCTAACGCACTAATATATATATATTTTTTTTCATAAAAATGGATTCTTTTGCTAAATTTGAATTAGCTTGTGTAACTATAAATATAATCGTAATAATGACGAAAGAAAAGCTGCCACTCCATGACCGTATCTTTGGTCCTCGCCAGCTCTACGTCTTTGTTGACCATCGACGGCTTCCTCTTCATCCTTTCTTCCCTCCAAAAACCCTAAACCCTACCCTCCTTCCATCTACTCCCCGTCCCGCAGCTCCACCTCCGCCACCTTCTCCTCCTCCAAAATGCTATCTTTAACATTAACGGCCCCCTTTATCTCCACCACCCGATCCCCCCACACTCTCCCTCGCCGTCCTCTCCTCATCCGCGCTCGCACCCAAGAGATCGAAACACCTCAGCCGCCGCCTAAGTCAGATCTCTTACCCAAGCTAAACCGCTACAGCTCCCGCATCACCGAGCCCAAATCCCAGGGCGGATCACAGGCCGTGCTCTATGGCGTTGGGCTCTCCGACAACGATATGAAGAAGCCGCAGGTGGGGATCTCCTCAGTTTGGTACGAGGGAAACACCTGCAACATGCATCTAATGCAGCTTGCTGCGGCGGTCAAGGACGGGGTGAGAGAGGCGGGAATGGTGCCGTTTCGATTCAATACTATTGGTGTAAGTGATGCTATATCAATGGGAACAAGAGGAATGTGCTATAGCTTGCAGTCGAGGGATCTGATTGCGGACAGCATTGAGAGCGTCATGGCGGCGCAGTGGTATGATGCCAATATTTCGATTCCGGGGTGTGATAAAAATGTGAGATTTTTGCATCTTCAATTCTTATGTCTGTTTGTTTAGCCTTGAGATTGGGTTGCGGATTTGGATTGTTCAAGTTAAAATGATTTTGTTGATTGGCGTTGGATGGTAAAAATGCAAGCTTTATGCTTTAGCTGACTGCGTTCATTTTGCTTTCTAGCGTTTATTTCATTTTTTTTTTTTTATGAATAAATGAAATTGATGATAAAACCTAACCTATGTTTTTCATCTAATTTTCAAATTCTCACTCAAATTTCAAAATTTATGATAAACATCCAACCCGCTTGCATGAATGCATCAGTTCTATGGTTTAAAAAATTACCCGGTGCTTGATTTGTTAATATCAATATTTCGGGTATTCTGTATATAATTATCTCTTTTTTTTAATTTGCACCGCACTATCTTGTTTTGACGTGAATGTTTGAAAGAGTTAAAGAGGTGAGTTTCATTGATTTGATGTTGTGTGTTTGTTTTGCCTGAGTTAATTTTGTCGATTCAAATCTTAATGTTATTTGAGCTTTGCGGGCTTTCATGGAAGCATGGCTAATCTGATTTTATAATAATCAATTGATATATTGTTGTCCTACTTTACATGTGAAGTCTATATTTTGCCATACTAATGCCCTCTTAGTAAGATTAATTTATTTTTATTTGACATGGAGTACTAGTTTAAAAAATTATAATACGAATAATCAATCGATTGTTAATTAATTTAATTAACTCCATTTTTGACTAATTGTTATTTAATGCTATGCTTGAACATAGCTCCAAAGGTGAGATCCTATCACTTGGGGATACTTCAATTCAGAAAAAAAGGGCCACTAGCCCTTAGCCCTTAGTACATGTATACTTTAATCAGAAAAAGGGCCTGGACCGGCTGAAGATATCATAACCGGCCCACAGACGGGCCGGTCTTGGCGACAGATAGGAGCGAGCAAACAGGGAGAGCCGCAGAAGAAGGAAAGGGAGGGGTGGGGTCCACTAGGATCATAATCACTTGTGCAAGGAGGAGAAATTAATGGAATTTGGAGGGAAAGGTAGGAAGAAATTTTTTGAAATGCTTGGAAGGAATTTTATTAAGGGAAGAACCTACGATTTTTTTTTTCTTATGCATGTTTTGGTATGGTTGTTGTTTTCTTTTTTCTTGTGGTGTTTGTAGTGACGTCTAGTGTTTGGGAAAGACGATCTACCTCTTGAATAGTAGATTAGCTTTGTATCTTATTTGTTTTCCTTTGATTGTTGTAAGAGCAACCCTTATTTGTGTTTTTCCCACCTTTCTATTGTGATTTCGTTGCTGTTTGTTTTCTAATTTTGGTGCTGAGACGTATCAGATTGGTATCAGATCATAGATCTCGGTGTGATGACAACAAATAAAGTCGATGTGCTGGAAGGCGATGTAGGGCAAATCAAATCAAAAATGGAAGAGAGGTTTGCCAATATGGAGCACAAGTTTCCATTGAAAGTCGAATTGAGGATGAATTTGAAAGCATAGGAGAAATGCAGGATATGATGAAAAAGTTTATGGAGATGCAAGCCTAGACCATACCAATCGCTCCAATTGCTAATTCTAATCAGGGGTTGATCAGAGAATTCTTGACTTGATCAAAAGGGAAGGAGATCGAGCGAAGACAACAAAGAAGACCTCATATACCTACAAGATCGTCCCTCTAGGACTCCAAGAGGGGGAGTGGAGACTTTTGACATAGGGGGAAGACCCAAAAATTGGAGGAGAGATGGTGTAAGGGGAACAAAAGAGCACGATGAAGGAAGGAGGGACTATGGAGTGGGATATGCTTATGACCGAAGGAGGGAGTTTCTACCTAGACACATGAGGGGAAATACCAGAGGAAGAGGAGGTTGGGCTGAAGATGCAAGGGTCAGAAAATTGAAGATGCCAACCTTCGAAGGGGAGGATGCACGTGGATGAGTGTATTAGGTGGAGTGATGCTTCGTGATCAACAGATTGATTGAGGAAGAGAAGCTCATGACATTGGGATTATCCTTAGAGTGGAAGGCTTTACCGTGGTTCCAGTGAATGGAGGCAAGACCGCAAGGTATTTAATACACCCATTGGGAGGGTTTAAGGATTTCTTGTTGGAACTTTTTTGAGCGATTTGGGAAGGAGTCTTACATGAGCAATTCTATGCTCTAACTCTGGAGGGGACGATTATGGAGTATTAAGAGAAGTTTAAGCTCTTGTCAGGAAGGTTAAGGGGGATTTCTGCATCAGGACTGAAAGGGAACTTTTTGAAAGATCTAAAGCCCGACATAAGAGCAACCATCCACCCCTTGAGACTGTGTGGATTAAAGGAAATGATGGAGCTGGCCTGAGAATAAGAAACAAGTGAAGGAGACCGAAAAAGGCGGGAACACCAAGAGATTCTACAAGAGCACCCTGACAGCCACAACACCGATGACTCAGACGATGTCATTTCAGAAAGAAATACTAAAGGAGAAGAGTACAAGACCCTGGTCCGAGAGTAATTTCAAATGCCTCACAGATGCAAAAGTGCAGGACAAAAGAGTCAGGATTGTGTTACCACAATGACGAGGAAGATGTTCACAGATGCAGAAGTGCAGGTCAAAAGAGTCAGGAGTGTGCTCTTTAGGTTCTTTTATTTTAGGAGGAGGATACAGAGATTCATGAATCAGAAGAGGAAGCAACGGAGGAGCACCTGCATTTGGATGTGGCAGAGGTGTCCCTTAATTCAGCTGTGGGATTTACCCTGAATCACACCAAGAAGGTGAGGGGATGGATCAGGGAACAACCGATTGTAGTGTTGGTGGATAACGGAGCCACGCATAACTTTTTCTCAAATCAGGTTGTGGAGAAGCTAGGGTTGAAACTGGTGATTACAGAGGGCTTTGGCGTCATGATGGGAAAGGGGAGTTGGAGAAAAGTCAAGGAATTTGCAAGGGGTTGGTTTTGATACTACATGACCTACAAATGGTGAAAGACTTACTTTAGATTTGGGCAGCAGATATGTGATTCTAGGGATGAAGTGGCTGCGAACATTTAGAGAGATGAATGTGGATTGGAACTCTTTGACGATGTGGTTCCAAGTGGAGGGTAGAAAGGTGGTGTTGAGAGGAGATGCAAGCTTATGCAAAATCATGGTGTTGCTTAAAATCATGGTCAATTCGATTCAGGGAGCAAGACTGCGTTACTTGGTGGAGTTGCAGAGCATTGAGGGGGTTCAAGATTCAGAGTTGACAGAGTTTTCGTAAGGGATCCAACAACTCCTACAACAGTTACTAATGTTTTCCACTAGCAAAGCGGATTACCATCTCATAGGGAGCAGGAGCTTGCTTTTACATTGAAGGATCTCCCATCAACATCAGACTATACATGTACCCCTGATTCAGGAAAATGAGATAGAGAAGCTGATTTGGGAGATGCTCGAGGTTGGGATTATCAGGCTTAATGTGAGTTATTTTTCCGGTCTCGTCTTGTTGTTGAAAAAAAAAGATGGTAGTTAGAGATTCTACATGGACTGCTGTACTTTGAACAAGGAAATGGTGTTGGACAAATTTTATATTCTTGTGATTGATGAGTTGCTAGATGAGCGGGCAGTCATTTTCTCAAAAATACTGTCAGATCAGGATGAATCTAATGAATGTGCACAAGACAACATTCAGGACATATGAAGGACTATGAGTTTTTATTGATGTCATTTGGCCTCACCAATGCCTTGACGATATTTCAATCTCTCTTGAATAGGGTTTTTCAACCTTATCTCCGGAAATTTATTCTGTTTTTTTTATGATATTCCGATCTATAGTTGTACAGAGACAAAGCATGTGGGACACTTGAGGACTGTCCTAAAGATTTTTAAGGAGCACTAGTTGTATGCTAGCTTGAAGAAATGTTCTTTTGCTCAGTTATAGGTGGAGTACCTAGGACATGTGACTAGGTTGGGGGTAGCAGTGGATCAGTCCAAGATTGAGGCTATGAAATTTGAAGGAATTGAGAGGATTCTTAGGACTCACAGGTTACTACCAGAAGTTCGTGAGAGGATATGACACGATAGCATGACCATTGACGGAGCAGTTGAAGAAAGATAAATTCAATTGGGGGGAAGGAACAACACATGCATTTGAGCATCTGAAGAGGGTCATGGCTAGTGTACGAATATTAGCATTTCCAAATTTCAGTAAACCATTTGTGGTGGAGACGGACGCGTCAAGATACGAATTGGGAGCAATGTTTATGCAGGATCAACAACCAATTGCCTACTTTTGTTAGGTTCTGACGGCCAAGGTGATGCTAAAGTCAGTATATGAACAAGAATTGATGGTCATCATCTTGGCCATTCAGAACTGGCAACCTTACACATTGGAGCTACATTTTTTAGTCAGGACAGATTAGATGAGTTTAAAGTATCTTTTGGAACAACGAATGGTGACTGAGGAGCATCAGGGATGGCTATCCAAGCTACTCGGGTATGATTTTGAGATTTAATATCGACCAGGATTGGAGAATAAGGTAGCTGACACACTGTCGAGAAAGGTGGAGGAACCTCAATTGACGACCCTATCGGTACATTTGGTCCTAGGTCGGAAAGCCTTGACCAAGAGAGCGAAAAGGATGAGGAGCTGAGAAAGATAAAAGCTGAATTACTACAAGATCCAAACAATCATCCAGGATATTGATTGAGGAGACAACTGCTACTCCACCATGGGAAATTCATTGAGGAGACAACTGCTACTCCACTAGGGGCAATTCATGTGATCCAAGTCATCGGAGTATATTCTCAGATTGTTGTAAGAGTTTCATGGCAGTGCGATCGAGTGACATTCAGGGGTGCAGAAGACCTACAATCATCTGGTGGCAAAATTTTATTGGGTTAGGATGCGCAGAGACGTTGAGGATATGGTGGCAAAATGCGATGTATGTTAGCGACAGGAATATTTGACCACGGCATCAGGAGGGTTACTACAACCATTAACATTGTCGGGGAAGGTTTGGGAAGAAATGATGATGAATTTCATCGAGGAATTGCCACAGTCAAAAGGACTCACGGTGATCATGGTGGCCGTAGATCGCTTGAGTAAGTATGCACATTTCATTCCCTTACGACATCCCTACACGACAGTCTCAGTCGCGGTGGTGTTTATCAGGGAAGTGTTATGTTTGCATGGTGTATCAGAATCGATTGTTTTGGATAGAAACAAGGTTTTCCTCAGCTACTTCTGGAAAGAACTATTCAGGTTGCAAGGGACAATCTTTAAGAGGAGCATTGCATACCTCCCCAGAGTGATGGACAGACGAAGGTGGTCAACATGAGTGTGGAGACATACCTGCATTTTTTTGTTTCTAATATGTCGAAGCAATGGGCCAAGTGAATTGCATGGGTTGAATATTGGTATAACACGTACCACACCGCATCACAATCTACCCTTTTTAAGATATTTATTTGGCGGGATCCATCTCACTTGGTACATTATGGGCATGACTCCACACCAGTATCTAGCACAAATCGGTACTTGGAGGAGAGGGACCGGATATTAGCAGTGCTCAAGGGGCATTTACTGAGAGCTCACCAAATCATGAAGAAGAAAGCATATGAGCACAATAGAGAGGTGCAGTTTGAACCAGCGGACAAGTCTATTTGAAGCTGAGGCCCTATCGACAGAAGGCATGAGCCAGAAGGAGGAACAAGAAACTTTCACCACGATATTATGGATCATATGAGGTGATGACACACATCGGGGAAGTGTCTTCTCGTTTGAAGTTACCATCATCATCCACACTACACTCAGTCTTCCATGTGTCACAGTTGAGGTGTGCGATTCAAGATCATACACCCTCACCTACACTACCGCCGATGTTAACAAAAAACTTGGAGGTGATTTTAGAGGCATTAGAGATCGAAAGAGTGCATCGAGGAGTAGGGGGAGCAAAAGAGGTATTGGTCAAATGGAAGGGGCTACCATGTTATGAAGCAACATGGAGCTTATGAGGTGATCCACGAGCAGTTTCCATCATTCTACCTTGAGGACAAGGTGTCTTTTTAGGAGGGAAGTAATATTACGCCTATAGAGTCAATCATCCCTGGACCAGCTAAAGATAGCATAACCGGCCTACACGCGGGCCAGTCTTGGCGACAGACAATAGCGGGGTGAACATGGAGAGTTGCAGAAGAAGGAAAGGGAGGGGTGGGGTCCACTAGGGTCATAATCACCTATGCAATGAGCAATGTGAAGATTACTTGTAGCAACATTTGGTGTAAAAATTTATTAAGATAGAAATTGATTGCTTTTGATGTTTTTAACCTTTATGCAAATCTCCTACTATCTAGACTGATGTAACATTTATTTTTTAGATGCCTGGTACAATTATGGCAATGGGACGGCTCAATCGACCTAGTCTCATGATATATGGTGGAACGATAAAGGTTAGATTGAATTTATATTTAAAAAATCTTATGGATGGTCAAACCTGATTTTGTTTATTTCTTTAGACAGATTTTTTTTTGTTGACTTATGCGTGTAAAAGTACTACTAAACTATTGGTGGGATGAAATTAAAACTTTAATAGTTTGAGTTTCTCAAATTTGTGTAGCTATGTACATTTCATGACTACAAAGATCCTAGTAATTTGTTACTTACTGCCAATTGACATTAATAGAAATTAAATATCATGTTTTTATGCATGCAGCCTGGTCATTACAATGGAAAAACATTTGATATAGTATCTGCATTTCAGGTATGGAGTACATTTTTTGTCACATAAAACTACTTTCTAGTTTCTTCATTTTTATATTTTTTGGGGTTTTATGACGATGAATTATATTTGTTTCATTATATAGGATATTAAATCACCTCATTTTGTGTATTATTATGATTTTCTGCTCTTCTTTTTTTGGTCTATTACTAATGCTTGTTCAGGAATAATTTTCATCCATGGAAATACTTGGATGGATTGTACTGCACTATGATGTTGGTCTTCTACTTCATTTAATCCCATCATATAACCATTAAACATTTTCAACCATTTCACTTTGTTTTACTATAGTATGTTAGTACTCAAACATTTTAAGTAAGGATGTAAATGAACCGAATCGAGCTAAGTATATTTTTTTTATTTTTAAGCTCATTTATTTTTTTACTTGTGAGGTATAGCTGATGCTGAACATGACTTAATTTTTTAACTCTTGTTCAAATGTGTCTATTAATTATATTATCGAGTTTTAATCAAAATCAATGTTTTAATGATTCCAAATTTTTGTAGGATGTTAGTAATTTAAAAAACAGTCTTGTTATTAAAAATAAAAGCATTTGCGTTTTTTAATTAAAATTGGCAATGATTTACTCAGCATCATTCATTAAGTTGTAAATCATAAAATTTATGAATAACAAAGTTTGATTTTCATTATATCCATCTATTTTGTATTTGTTTTTAATTTATAAAAAGAAAATTCTATTTTTTATCTACAATTATAACTAATATTCTCATCATACTTATTACTTGAAGTGCATAGAATATAAGAAAATATATACATAGTAAGTTTGAATAAGTCATCAAAAAGTAATTAAATTTGGATTAAATTAGTATTTTATTAAGCTCCATGCGAGCTTCTTGTTAAATAATAAATATGCATATTCACGAATCTAAAAAAATTAACAGGCCAATTTTCATCTTTTTCATTAACATATTGAACTTTAAACATGTGGTAAAGCTTGTTCAATTCTAACTAAAGATAAATAAGGTTTGTTTTAATGAATGTTAAGTTATTCATGGACTATAATAGTTTGCATATTGCACTAGTTTCAAGGCACTGACCATTGTGTAATTTGTTCAAATTTCCATACAAGAAATGATCATAATCATGTACGAGTTGGTGATAACCCTCATTAGCTTTATCCCAGCTATTTGAGACTGTCTATATGAATTCATGTTCCCCATTTGTTATTGCTTACTTTGAAGCGAGTTTTTAAAAGTTATTATATGCAAATTATTTGAAAAATCTTTTATCTATATTGCTTTTGCTATAACCCCTTTCTCTTCCAATAATTTTATTTTAATTTTATCTCTCCATCTTATTAGTGCATTTGTTACTCTTGATTGTAAGTGTCAATATATATATATATATATATATATATATATATATATATATATATCCCACTACCATGTTTTCAGTTGTTGATATTCTCTCTGCCTATTTGATATAATCATTTTTCAGTCATAGCTTTGCTACATGTCCATTATTATTTATTTATTTATTGCTATGTTCAACTTAGCTAAAGTTTTGTTACTGCCTAGCATTAAATCTCATAAAAATTTGTCAGCCTAATTGTTATTTTATAACATTTGCCTTCAAATCTAAGTGCAATTCTTTTGTTGTATAATGCCTTGTAGGCACTTTTTCATTTTAGTGATTTAGCCTTAATTTTAGAAGTCATATTCTTATTAATATTCTTTTCTTATGTATAATAGATATAAGATATTTAAATTTGTCAAACACAAGTATCACTTTAACTTCTAAACATATTATTTGATAATTTTTAATGTTATAGCAATTAAAATTAATATCATATAAGTTTTAAGTCTGCTCATTCCAAGTTTTCTTTTTGAAAATTTTATTGTCTTAACTTTCCACTTATTTCAATATATGTTTTTCATCAGAACAAGTTCATATGTGAAAAAAAAAAAGCGTCAAGGCACCTTACTTTGAATGTTGTTCGAAAGTATCTTCATAATCAGTACAAATGATATATGCTCAAGGTTTATGCTTAACGTTATCTCGTTGTAATCGAAACAATTAGATCACAAGTACTTTTAATACAATCAATACTTAATTTTTCATATTTTTAATAATTTCATCATACTTTGACATAGTACATTCTTTTCTTTCCATTTATAGAATATCAAATTTTTTGGCTAAATGACTGAAGTTGGCATCAGTAGAGTGATTCAGAGGAAACAAAGAGCCAATAGGAAGAGAACACATCAAATAGCCAAATAGGAAGAGAACACATCAAATAATGGCTTTTACTGTTATTTGCGCTTTCAACAAAGCAGACCCATTTCAACGATAAATCCCATTCAAGCGACCTGATTATCTTTAGAAATTGATTACACTTGCAGAATACATTTTTAGTTTCATAGTCGTTGAGATTGCTTTTATGACATTATGTACCACCTAAGGTACTGTATGTACTGCATGCATCAAACTCACATATTTAAGTTCGCCTCATTAATTTTTACCATCTGATTTTCCAGTTAACAATCTTTATGGAACATAGATCCTTTGTTTTCAGGTGCTGATAGCTATTTCATTAGTTTTGTTCAACTTGCTTGTATTTCATCTCGAAGTCATTAGGAAATTGTTTCAACTAAAAGCTTTTATTTTGTTTCAATTTTACTTGTGTTTTTCCTCATGTTAAAAATTCATTCTATGTGACATGTTCTTTTGCCTTTTGTTGAGATTGTTTCTAGTGCTATGGCGAATATGTCAGTGGTTTGATCACCGATGACGATAGAATGACTGTTTTGCGTAATTCATGCCCTGGAGCTGGGGCTTGTGGTGGCATGTATACTGCAAATACCATGGCTTCTGCTATCGAAACGATGGGTATGACACTCCCCTACAGGTACTGCCCCTTCCTAAATATTGCTGTGAAGTGCTCTTGTAAGTCAAATACTTTGGGGGAATGTCTATCCATCTTTAACTTCATATTTCCTTCTAGGGACATTTACACACATAGCACACAATTCTAATATATTTACTTATGTCGCACCTAAAATTTCATCTTTACACGCATAACACTCAACTTCAATATCACATCAAAAGCACTGTTAACATTTTTTAAAACTGAAATACATTTTTCATGCATAGGTTTAAAGCACCAAAGTGCTATCTGTGTAAATATGAAAGTTCAAAACTAAGATATGTAAATACATAAGATTTGTGTGCTTAGGCATGTAAATTTCCATTCCTTCTAATAATATTTTGATTTTTTTTTTTCTGAATTTCATATGAAGCTCATCAACGCCTGCAGAGGATCCATTGAAGTTAGACGAGTGTCGTGTAGCAGGAAAATATATGTTTAATTTGTTAGAGATGGACTTAAAGCCTAGAGACATCATAACCGAGAAATCGCTACGTAATGCAATGGTTGTAGTCATGGCTCTTGGTGGGTCGACAAATGCGGTGTTACATCTGATTGCTATTGCTAGGTGGGTGTCTTTTTCGCTTTTGAATATATGGCAGATCATATATCCAACTACATTTTCATGGTTTCTTTTGTAGGTCTGTAGGTTTGCATTTGACTCTTGATGATTTTCAGAAGGTCAGTGATGCAGTTCCTTTCCTTGCTGATCTCAAGCCTAGTGGTAAATATGTAATGGAAGATTTGCACAAGGTAGCTGAAATGTTTCTTTATCTTACTTTTCTATGATTTTGTTTATTCATTTTCAAATATGAATTTTTTGTCAATGGAGAATTGTTTTTTTTTTGCTGATTTACGTAAAATAGCACTCGATTTTTATTTATTTAACTCATACATAAACTTACATACCTATACACATAGCATTCAAATATTTAATATGACATAAAAAATAGCATTATTGCCATTTTTTTAAAGTGAAATACACCTTTTCATGCATGGGTTTAAGGCACCAAAATGCTGTCTATGTGAATTTTTAGGAATTGCGTGCTGGGTATGTAAATTTTCTATTTTTTTTTACATGGAAGCTGTAACCTGACATCATTCTTTCAGATTGGGGGAACACCGGCGGTGATTCGTTACCTCTTAGAAGAAGGATTTTTGGATGGAGATTGTATTACTGGTACGTGCAATGATATTTTTGAAATATGTGCTTATCATTTTAATATTAAATCATAATAAAGAGGCTTTATCGCAGTCACGGGGAAGACTCTTGAAGAAAACATGAAGTTTGTTCCCTCTTTAGCTGAAGGGCAGGTATTTTGTTGGCTCTTTATATTGTTTTTGCTAATGTTCTTCTTTTGAAATCATAGTTTTTACATGTATATAACACCTAAATTTTACTTTTTTACATTAATATCACCCAAATTCTTCATTTTGTATAAAAATTTAAATACATCTTTTCGTGCGTAGGCAAGGTGGCATGTATGTAAAAAAATTAAAGTTTAGGTGTTAGATATGTAAGCACGAAAGAATTGAGTGTTATATATGTAAATCTTGCTTTATGTTTTTGGTTTTCAGCAAATAATACGTCCCGTTGGGAACCCCATCAAAGCAAGTGGGCATATTCAAATTCTGTTTGGGAATCTTGCTCCAGAGGGATCTGTTGCTAAAATTACTGGCAAAGAAGGATTATATTTTTCCGGTCCCGCTCTTGTTTTCGAAGGCGAGGAATCCATGATTGCAGCTATTTCTGAAAATCCTATGAACTTTAAGGTCTCAAATTCTGATTTATGTTGGCTTTCTCTAAGTTTCAAATGTTTTTGGGAATCTTCTGATTACTGATGTTCTTCTTCTGTTTTCCAGGGCAAAGTAGTTGTTATAAGAGGAGAGGGGCCGAAGGGTGGTCCAGGAATGCCTGAAATGCTGACTCCTACAAGTGCTATCATGGGGGCTGGACTTGGGAAGGTATATTTGTAAAATCATAGCATACCACTAGTTTTCTTGCTGAACAGTTAATTTTTTTTAATCTTTTGGGCATTTTTGACATGTTTGATCTTTTGTTTGTGGTTTTGGATATTTTGGATCTTTGCAGATTGTTATCTTATTTATTTATTTATTTATTTTACGCATGCTTCTTCTTTCATGGTTGATTTGATAAATAAAGGCATTGTGATGTAATTTTTTGATAATCATAGGTGATTTATAATACTAAAAAATGTTAATTTGTAGGAGTGTGCATTGCTGACTGATGGTAGATTTTCTGGTGGATCACATGGATTTGTTGTCGGTCATATATGCCCTGAAGCACAGGTATTTCATTTTTGTCACACCCAACATGTAAAATACAATTTTTAAAAAAATTGCAAAAAAATTTCTTGGTGGATTGTTTGATGAACATTGAAAAGTGATACTTCCCGTAGAAAA
This sequence comes from Phalaenopsis aphrodite, assembly GCA_003013225.1. Classification (NCBI taxonomy): domain Eukaryota; kingdom Viridiplantae; phylum Streptophyta; class Magnoliopsida; order Asparagales; family Orchidaceae; genus Phalaenopsis; species Phalaenopsis aphrodite. The sequence goes on from NEWO01000082.1 coordinate 176,826, forward strand.
AATTGCTTTATGTGAGGACTTGTATAATTTAGCATAATATTTGTCTTTCTTATGGAGATTTTATAATTTTATTTGAAGAAGCTTTTACAAAAATAATCACTCCTATATGTTATGATTCTCTTTTATTTTATAAAGTTATTACAAAATGAAACTTATGTTTATATGTCATGTAAAATCCTCTCAATGCAAGCCTATACAAAGTGTTTTTTATGCAGTAGCAAAAGAAGTGGCATTTGCATTCACAACACTCGTAACATGGATATTTACAAATTTATCACCCTCTTTCACCCATTCTGAAAATTTATGCCTAAATATCAAAATTCACTAGTATTTTTCATTTTTATCAAATTATCAATAGTTTGATCATGGAACGCGTAAATGTATTGGTTTGGCAATTCAAAAAATCACATTGGCATCAGTTTTGTAAATAAAAATATTTTGAGTGATGAGTATGTAATTATCCCCGTGCATAAAGCTACTTTGAGACTGAGGTTACTTTTGGGGCAGCTTATCCGCTGCGGCGGCGTTTTGAAAACGCCGTCTTACCATTTGAAAACTGCGTTTGAGTAGTTTATCCAAAAACGCAAATGTTTTTTTACACTAAACACAGAACGCAGGGTGCAACCTGCGGTCCGTGTTTCCAGATAAGCGGCTTAACTGGATAAGCGCAAGCTACGCATATAAACTCTATGATTATTTTGACACTTTACTCGATATATCAGTTAGTAAAAATGTAATAATTCATATTATGTGGCATGAACAAAACCATTTTGATCCGCCTCTTGTCAGGATGGAGGACCGATTGGGCTGATCCAAAATGGTGATGTAATTACAATTGACATTAACAAAAGGAGAATAGATGTTCAGCTTTCTGATGAGCAGCTTACTGAGAGAAGCAGAAAATGGAGCCCCCCTCCTTACAAAGCAACACGAGGAGTTCTTTACAAGGTAACAATAATTTTCTGCACTGCCTCTGTAACTTCTTTTTTATCTGAAACTGCAATTTTTTTAATTTTAATTTTATTTTAATTTTTTGCAGTATATTAAAAGTGTTCAATCAGCTTCTAGAGGATGTGTGACAGATGAATAGGTGATGTGTATTTATGTAATTTATTTATTTACTCTTGAGCTAATTTTCCTGAGTGTTTTTGGGGACTGATGTTTTGTCAGGACGTTTAGTTTGTGTTATTTATATGCAGAGACTTTTTTTCAGTCCCCAAGTTTTCACCTGGGAGAATAAGTTATTTGTAATTTTGTTATTGTTGAAGTAAGTTTTTGAAAGAAATTGTATTGAATTAAGAGTTTTTCTGTCAGAACTCTGAAGCATTAACTGTTTGTTTTAAGTTATTAGTTGCAGAGTATGAATGAGTTCTGGTGGATTCCCATCCTTCTATTTTATTGCAAGACAAATGGTCGAAATCAACATATTTGGATCAATATGCTACATATTCAAATTCATTTGTTTAGGAATATTTACATACATACCACTCAATTCATGTGTTTCACTTTTTTTAAAGTAAATAATGGTGGTATTTTTGATGTTATGTGAAAGATTTGTGTGCTATTAATATAAAAAATTAAGTTTGTGCTAGATATGTAAATACATAAGAATTGGGTTTGGATGGTTTGTATTTTGAGTGCCCCAAATAAAAATTATAATGTGTCAAATAAGGGACTTTGAAAAGTATAGAGTGGCTCTTTTTCTTTGCACAAAAATTACAGTTTTTGCAGTGTTTGTAAGTAAACGGAATGTTCATATACAAGTAATGCAACATGGGAGTTTACATGGAAGTATATAACCTGCAGAAAAAAACTGCATTGTATGATCTGCAAAAAAAAAAAATTGAAAAGCTTAATGCATACCTCCTAATTCTTATGAATTTAAATATCTAATGTCTAAACTTTAGTTTATTACATTTATGCTCCCCAAATCATTCACATCACACAAAACATACCAACATGTTAACTTTTAAAAGGTGACTTGCTAATATCTAGCAATTCGAATTAAAATCACTAATATAGCGTTAATTAAATCATGATCCAAGACAATTTGGTGGCATTTTTATAAGAATATTTTTGGCCGAAAGACAATACGTGATTAATTTAGCAATTCAAATTAATATCACTAATATATCTTAGTATGGTAAGAGTCAATGACATGTGGGAGAAGTTTCCTTGAATGTATTCTATTCTTGATTTGAATGGCCAAGAGAGTGAAAGAGTAGGGGGTGAGTATTAAGAAATTAATTAGGAAGAGTTATCTAATTCCTTTAAAATTCTTCTTCATTGGGTCCCCTCCTCTTATGATATTTGGCTTGAACTTAGCCTTAACTTTCTCCTTCCTTGCTTGAATTATGGAGTTGATTTTGACATATCCAAAGCCTCCATTGAATGGTAGCGAAATGTCCTACTTGAATGGATAGGATAGAACAACAAAGTTAATTATGACTCATTTTAGTACTAATATAACACTATTTTCCACCCTCCTTGCAATTTGAGATGAAATTCATGTCAAAACTTCTTCTTTTTTTGACTTAATTAATACAATTGAACCACATGTTCCTGTGGTAAATATGCAAATCATCCCATTTATTTAAATTAATATCAAATATTTTACGGTTGGCTTTTTTTTTTTTAAGAGGTGGAAAGAGGGAAAGAAAGATTTGCATCCATCCCACTCAAAATTTACATATTTATATAATTGAAATTTAAGTTTTACATTTATATAATATTTTAAGATTTACATCAATGCCACTCAAAATTTACATATTATATATTTAAAATCTAACTTCTAAAATTTAAACATTTGTGTCATAATCATATCACAATATATACTCAAGAAAGTATGTTTCACATTAAAAAGATAAATATGATTAATATTTTTGATGTAATGTTAAAAATGTAGATAATACATAAACAAATATTATAATTTATATATTAGATCAATAAATAAATATAAATCATATGACATGTCAATAATTCGCTCTAATTTTATAAAAAATAATATAGCTTAATTTCATTATCTTTCATTTTAAACCTCTATTGTTATACTACAAATCATTCAGCATAAATGCCTCCGTTTATACCTGACAATATCTAATTCCTACATTTTCATTTTCATTAAAAAAATACAATAACAATAAAGAACCAAATAAAAATGTAATATTAATCTGCATAAAAAAAAAATAAAAACTATGGAAGCTTTCCTAAAGAACATCAAAGCAAGTTAAGCCGCAATGAAAGGAACCGAAAGAAGTAGATGTCAATAAAGAAGCAAAACTGCTACAGCAAAGGGAACCAAAGCACAGGAGATGAAGAAAATTTGAGTCATGGTGATTTCTACAATCATTACATCCGCTTTCAAATAAGCGCAATATAATTCATAATTTATGAATATAACCCCCATGCAAATTTCAGGATATGTTTTTCACTTCATAAAAATTCATCTCAAAACTTACAGCCACAAAAATTCTTATAGAATGGTAGCTGAAATGGATGTTACCTGCCACAAACAAGAAATAAGTTATTTAGTAAGAACAAAGAATGATAAAACATTCAAGATCTGACAGACTGCTACAAATGCTACCAAATGAGAAATTGCTTTGTAAATATTATCTTGTTAATTAACAATTGATTAGCAATTCATTTAACAAAGATTGACTGAAAAAAACATTAGCATGATTCAGTACAACATTAGTAACAAAATTGCCAGAGATATTTGCTATGGATATGTTGTAACATGTAGCAAAAAAGTAGCCAAGTAGATAAAAGAAAAAGTTTGTTGTGAATAGCTACTAATTACTTAGCTAAGAAATGTTATTTTAATGCACTAAAATATTTTTAGCCGTAAAGAGAGAATTTATCATTTAATCATTGAATGAAGATACATCATAAATAGGGCCGTCAAAAAAGTTATTTGTTATTAAACCGCTCAAGTTCGTCTCGTTAAAAAGTAAGAAAATTATATATTACTTGTATGATAATATGCTATGTATAGTTATCTTTAAGTTTAAATCATCAAAGCTTGTGTCGTCATGTGATTCTAGGTTTTTTATTGCATTGAAGGTGCAGGTTCGACTCCAACGTTATACATTTATTTTTCCAATTAGTTTAAACGACTCAATTTTGAGCAAAACATAAACAAGAATATGTAAATCGAGATAAACGCAAACAAATTGTTGAGTAATTTCAAACACGAGCCAATTTCGAGCAGAATTAATTTTGAACTAGTTGAACACGAGCCGAGCTTGAGCTCGTCTACATCCCTAATCACAAACATTGATGAAATAAATTGAAATCAACTCATAAGAGATGAGATTTTTTACTTTAAAAACCTATAGAAGTAAAAAATAAAAATAATAACAAATCCTCAATTGAAATAATTTCGCATTAGAAAACTAACAAGAAAAAATAGAGGTGTACACCTATTTAAAAAAGCCTCATTGCACGCTCATGTCCCTTCTTCCATATGCAAGGATATAACTTCAAGTTATTTTGAATGTGCCATCCGAAGGCACTTCTCGAAGCATGTGATACTATACGTAATTTTAAATAGGGGCATCTACATACATGTACATACATACAGCCCAATTCTCATGCATTTACATATCTAACACCTAAATTTTACTTTCTATATTTATACCACCCAAATCTTTCATATCATATAAAAATACCATTACTTTAACTTTTAAAAAGTGAAAGACACCTTTCCATGCATAGAAACGTTAAAAGTTAAAAGTTTATTTGTTAGATATATAAATACATAATAATTAAGTGGTATGTATGTAAATCTTCATCTTCAATTTTGAAGAGTTGTACAATGTAGTGGATATGAACCATAAAAGCTTCCATGGTTAAAATTGTGGGAGTTCTAAGGCAATGGAGTCATAATCAAGAGACAATTGATGCCTGCTACCCTAAGTCCTTTTACCTCAGTCTCTTTCCAAAAATTCTTTTTTATCTCATTAGCTCTTCCTCAAAGTCACCAACGAATAAATATAGTATTATAAGTTTACAACACATACAATTAAATTGCATTTCTTCACACTGGCGTTTTCAAAGAGTGTGATCAACAGGGCATTGAGTGTGCCCACAATTTTGAACTTATTTAGAGCATATATAAAACTATGCATGAGGGGATTGTTTGAAGTCATATGAAATTTTTGGGAGATTTACATACCTACCATCCAATTTTTATGCATTAGCATATCAACCACCTAAACTTCAATTTTTACCTATTTCAGCATAGAAATTGGTGGTTTGTACATTAAAGTTTGAGTGGTTGATAAGTTAAATACATAAGAATTGTGTAACATGTATGTAAATACCCCAAATTTTTAAGTCTATTGTTGTTTCTCTAATTTTCCAAACTGGGTGGGATCCTTATGTATACATCCCTACTTACGATCCACAATAAGAAAAATATTCTTAATGTTAAACTTAAGATAAATGCTAGCACAAAATCATTGCCTCTAAGAGCAAAACACAAATTATGTTGAGTTTGGCAAAGGAAGGAAAAGGAAAATAGAGTTTCTTGATGGTTAATAGATAAGATTGGATGTACCATTTTACAACAACTCAAGCATTAAATTTATCTACATACCATTCCATATGATTTTATATTGACTATAAAGATACATTAGAATTCAAACATGTACCAATCTTTGCTAAGACTTCATTTTCTTCAATTACAACTTGTTTTCACCAAGATTTCTTCTTACTTACCGATCTTTGTTAAGGCTTGGATTTCTTCTATCACAACTTTTTTTTTTTCACTCATGAGTTTTGAGAGCATCATGAATATTATTTGGAATCTATATTTTATCAAGACAGGCGTCCAAAGCAGTTTAACTAGAAGAAAGCATTTTATAAGTAATGAAATTATATAGTAGATGTTTGGTGTGGGACCTCGCTTCTTTCCTCGAAACAATAATAAAGTAGAGATCAATATCATCTATGGATTTATTCTCATCGATGTAAACTTCATTGGTCTTTGTACCAAGATTCAAATTATTTGGTCTGACTATTATTTTTCCTACTGGTATAAACATGAAACTTATTCTATGTAGGTTGGATGTATAGATAAGATGATGGGAAAGTAAACAATTCTAATAAAGCTTTAGTAATTGGATTTATTTATAAGAAGATGATAGAATTTGTGGTTTTATAGAAGTTGCAATAGGTTGAATGAAGGATGATAGAAAATATTCATTTTAAATGAGTTTGATGAGAATGGAGGATGATGGATAATCAAATAGGTTAAAACTTTGAGATTCTTCTACTAAATTTTGGGTTTGTAGTAAGAGTGGTGTTCAAGATATATACATTGAATTATAATTTCTTTTGCGAGAAAGAAATATCAATTCTATCCTTTTTGATTTGGGGAGAATTCAATAAATACGCATCTACTATATTTAGAATCTTTTTTTTTTTTTTTTGTTGATGAGTGTTATAGCTGAATGAAAATTCAACAAACAAAAATTTTTCAAAGTATAAAAGAAATAATTTTGGTCTTGAAAAAAAATATAAATGGACTCTTGAAAACATTCTATCAAAAAAATCCATAACTATTAGCATAGCTTTTTCCATAGATATTTGCGAATTTTTATAGAGCAAATTAAGCTTTTTTTTATAGTAACTTCATTTTATTAAGGGTTGTCAAAAGAAAAACTTTACTAGATAATCCCTTGAAGAATAAGTTTTCTTCTAAGGTTGATTTCTATCATTGAAGTTATCAGCTTCGTGACCATTTTTCAAAGAAGTAATGGGTCCCATTCTTTCTAAAAGTTTTCTTCACATATATTTGTCACTTTGTTGGACGGAGACTAATTATAACAACTATTAAAAGACTTGTCAGCATACAGGAAAGACATCATGCTGAAAGACCTACAGACCTTACAGGGAGGGTGCATATCGTAAAGGTAAATTCCCTCAAAAGATGAACAAGTAGACGAACTCACCAATAGGGTTTCAGAGAACTTGCCATATGAGATTGAGATGAACTTGCTAGGCAAGTTCCATGAAGGTTCACTAGCTGGGTTCGAAGTATCAACTCGCCAAGGGACAAGACAGACTTATCTTCTGACGAGAGAGAATATATCCACTAAGATTTAAAAAAAAATCTAATTCAAGGTTATCACCAGACTCGTCAAGTCAATCCTATCAAGGCAGTCAACCATACATGGAGAAGCTACGCAAAAACTACTATTTAGATGCCTAGCCACTCTTCTATATCAAATGGCTGACTACTATCTTGAGTTTGAAGCTATACTCAAAGCACTAGAATCTTTTTTTTTTCCTTTGCTAGGGAATGTTGTATTTATCATATATAGAATTCATTCAATAGTGCTCTAAATCTTAAATCCTTGTTCATAAATAAGGGATCGTGAGAAGACCCGTCGGCTTGCAATTGTTGCACTAAACGATAGTACTTGGTCGACTAAAATGACTCTTTTTCCTGTGTTTGTAAAGCTTACGCATAATGTGTGGTCAAAACAAAATTCAACAAGTGAAACATTAGTATCTTTGATACCATCTTGAAATTAAAATATGAGGGTAGAAAGTAAAGATTTCACAGCTAATTTTATACACTTATTGACTTATTGTGTTAAAAAATAATAATTAAACTCAGCTAAGGAAAAAAATAATTATCCATAATAAAAATAAATTTAAAAATTAGTCATTAACACAAAATTTAAAAATTAACTATATAATAAAAAATAGTTATTGACTACAAATTATTGATTTGTTATAAATGAAAAAATTGTAAACAAATTAATAAATTGCTATAAATGGAGAATTGTTGTCCATAGATTGCAGGTTTTGTTGGTAAGGAAAAGATGCTTGTCAGGGATTTAAGATTACTTAAACACCTACAGATGCTAAATATATTTATTGCTAAACTAATTTTCATGATCAAGATTCATCCATTCGGTATTATCGGCAGTTGCAAAGCCTTTTGGTTGCCAAAGAACCTGCACAAATTCATGGCGTTCACTATTTTAAGTTTTTTATCGCGATGATCTAACAAAAGTATACTCTCCCAGTCTATGGACATCAATCAACAACCAACTTTACTCCAAATGATGTAAGCAAATGCCTCTCTCCATAGTGATCTATCATAGTAGTTTATATGAAGCAAACTGTTATGCATGCTGCTTAAAGAGAGAACATCATCTATAGGCCAAAAAAATCTACATATAGGTTGCAAAAAACCCCCCTGTTTGGTATGATAAACACTTCAATATCACCATTTAAATATTATTCAAAGCAGCACAATTTATCACTTTATCTTTATCGGCCTGTAGTCTTCTTAGACGATAAATAATGCAATATATGTAAAAAAATTGAGAAAGTCCAAAATACATTCTTGGCATCGAGTTTGCATACGACAAAGATGAAGTCTCTTTATCTCATAGGAAATATACAAAAGTGACAAATTTGTAAACGGCCTTTTCTATATAAAATAGCTTCTAGTATTTCTTATCAAATGTAGTTTAGCAATTCGGTGGCCTAGAAGGTAATATAGTATAAAGAAACAGTGCAATTTTTTTTTTGTTTTTTCGTTGATTCACTTTCAGCATATCCCCAGAGACTCTTAGAGTGGACTCCTTAGTTTAGAAATAACGTGAGGAGAAAACCATAAAGGGAATACCATAGAGGGAAAAGCATTCAGGTGGTCTCCTAAGATTAAGGCAATAAGTCACCCATGGAAACATAGCTCTAGTCTCATTTCCTCCATGTTCCTTTAGTAGAATCAAGCAAGGAGGCTAACGACAGAGTCCAGAACCTCCAATTGGAAGCGTTTGGGCATTTCTTGGATAAAGAAGTCCTCGCATCAGTTTGTCTGTATTCTAAAAATGTTAATTTCAACATTTTTGTTTTTCCAAATGAACACTAAACTGTTGTTTATTTTAAATTTTTGTACAGCAGGTTGTTGGTCTTCAGAAGATAAGTTTTGGAACATTTTTGGGAGGAAAAAATAAATATCTTTTAAACTTGAAAGAATGAAAATATTCTTAATATTATTATTCTTTCAATATCAAATTTTGGAATTAGAGCCCTATGCTTAAGATACTGCCAAATATAAACTAACCCCTTCACAGCCAAAATTTAGAAATAGAAGAACTGCATCATGAAATCCAAAAATTACAACATAGATTAGCGAAATATAAAAGGCATGAGCAAGAATCACATGCCTTTCATTCAGATGACACTCATTTAGAATCCTAGCGAGACGGACCATTTCATAAAGCATTTTAAAAATCATCGGAAGAAGAATCTTATTTATCATTGAAAAACACCAATCAAACATCATCAAAATTTTGGAGTTAAGGTTGATATTACAAATTTTGAAGGCGGGTTAAATCCTAATGATTTCATAGATTAACTACATTCGAAAAAGGGTAAATTTGAATTTAAAATATACCTACTGACAGATGAGGAAAACTTGTAGCCATTAAACTTTCAAAAAAAAAAAAAACATTCATTTGGTGAGGGAATCTTAAACAAAAAAGGGCTAAACAGAATAAAAATAAGATTAAAACATAAGAGAAGAAAAAAAGAACTAAAAAAAGGGTACTTGCCATCTCATTTCAAGCAAGATATCTTTAACTTCATAATTTTCAACAATGCATTTTGTACGTAGAAGAATAAACTATTGATTTCGAACAATTGATATTGAAATGTGACTAAATTTTTCAAATTTAAGAGAGGGCAAGGAGTAAACTATAGCAGTGTTTAAGGCTGTGCAAATTGATTATCCTAGGTCCCTTAAAACTTGTTTTGTGATAATTCTGAAATGCTCCAATATTTCCAGCAACTTGAAGTTAATCTTTGGTATGGGAAAAAAATTTAAGCAGTCTTCTATGGTTGAGGCAATTATGTGTCCAAAACAAAGTTCTAGTCTCATTTCCTTTAGTTTTCTTCGGAAGAATTGAGATAGGACAGGGCCAAGAATCTCCATTGGAAGTAGCATAGCAGTGAAGATGGATTTACTTGTAGTTTTAAGGGTCCGTTTGGGACCGCTTTTTTGCGGCTTCGCGGTCCAAAATCGCAAAAAAAAATTGTTTGGCTCGCAGCGTCGCGGCAAAGCGAAGCTAAAGCCAGAGAAAAGCGGGAAGCTGGAACCACCCCGCGGCACAGCTTTTTCGTCTCCGAAAAGGATCTTTTTGCCCTCGCAAAAAACCCTCGTCTCCACGCGTTCTTCCTTCTCGACCCAGACCGAATCCCACGCCCGTTCTTCTTCTCATCCTCGTTGCCCGTTCTTCTTCCAGCCCTCCTCGCCATCTCGCCTCGCCGACCAGGACCGATTCGCAGAGCAGCTCCCGTTCTTCTTCCCCGTTTTCTTCCCCGCTCTTCTCCCTCGGCTGTCTCCCGTTCTCGGCGTCGCCGGCTTCACACGACAAGGTGATTTGCACCTT
>NEWO01000082.1:197398-236197 GCA_003013225.1 Phalaenopsis aphrodite
CGGTGACGCCTGAGAGGAGTTAGGGTTGCGGTGAAGAGAGCCCTGAGAGGAGTTAGGGTTGCGGTGAAGAGAGCGCCCGACTACTATTTAGCTTTTTTATGCCTTATTTGTAAAAATGATTTATTAATTGAGTATTATATGGTGTTATTTGATTATTTTATTGAGTTATTGTAATATATCATCGTGTTATTTGATTTGTGGTTGAGCTATTATTAAAATATTCTCCTGTATTACTTATTTTGAGGTTGTGTTATTCCAATAACATAGTGGAAATTGAAATAATATAGGTAATATGTCAAATGACATAGCCCCAAATTAAGTAATGCAGATAAATATTCCAATAACACCGCAAAATAATAAAATAACATCATATGATGCTCGAATAACACATCATTTTTACAAATAATGCAGATGGAATATTCCCTTAACACGGTTGGATATTCTAAATTATGATGGATTTATTTTAGCGAACAATCACAATGTGTGACAAGCAGAGTATGATAAGAAATAGGCTATGGACACACTATCGTGATCAATAGTTAGTGTAATTCTCTCAAAAAATATATATGTGTGACGTTAAGGTCGTTAATGATCTGATTTCAAGCAAAGCTTAGGTCGGCTCAAAATCGGCTTTAAAAAAATTTGATCCACAATTTCAGCTCTTAGCTCGACTCGTTTATTTCAACACAAGCCAAAATTCGAATCAATTTTCGAGCTATTAATGATCTTAAGAGTTAAACTCTCAAAATTCATAGGCCTAACATCGCTAGCGCTGTTACAATCCAATTTCGAGCATCAACTTGAAAAAAAATTGATCAAAAAATCTTAGCTTGTAGCTCAACCTGTTTATTTCAATATTTTCTTGATCTGAGTAAAAATTCGAAACAAATATCGAGCTATTAACGATCTTCCAGCTAAATTCACATCTCTACGTGAGAGAGAACATCACTCTTGGGTGGCCTATTGTGAAAAATATGTAAAGTTTATAAATGTAATTTCTAAATTGTCATGAAGTGGAGGTTCTAAAGAGTTTGGATGACTTATTGTGAAAAATGTTGTTTGGAGTTGCTCAGCTAACTGATGGAAACCTTCCACTACAATTTTATTGAATTTTCATATAAGTTTGTATTAAAATTAATCAAATTAATAAAAATACAAATTTACCCTAAGTTAACATTAAAAATAAAAGTCAATTAAATAAAATTATTGAAGTCTAAGAATTGACTTAAATCAGATAAGTGAAAAGTACATTAATAGATATATAGTGAATTGGTCTAGTAACATAATGAATGATTTAATATGCAATAAGACAAGTGTTCCTTATGGCTATGTTGACATTATTGAAGATAGATATGATAGAGCACTTACTAACATATTTTTTTTGGGGAAATAAGCACTTACATTAGATACATTTATTGAGAGAATCAAATGTTTACTATTAAATTCATATTTTTTTAATTGATTAAAAAAAAGCTTCCAAAGGATATTCCAAGAGGTAATAACTATGTATTTGTTAGGTATGACTCATATACCAGATAAATGACAGATGCTCGAGCGGAACAAAGCGAGCCAGCAGAGCGGAGCGAGCTACCGTAGCGGAGCTAGCAAGCGGAGTGGAGCGGAAGCATCGGTTCAATTGGAAAAGTTACGTTATGTGCGCTTGGGGTGCGGGGGCAACACCCCTGCGGTATGGTACAATGGTAATTTTATAATTACATATTGTACACCAGAGCTATATCTATCTGTATTGTAACCCTAATAGACATCCTGTTCTATTTTTCTGAATTGAAAGAAAGTTGTCTCTCTGCTCTAGAGGACGTAGGCATCTTTGTAGAACCTCATTAAATCTGTGTTCTTATGGATTTGCATCAATTCCTGTTTTTCTTCGCATTAATTCCTCAACAGATTGACAACCAAGCAGTTAAAGTTAGTAGAATAAATACTAAGCACCAATATATTAGAAGATATGTTTGGCACTTAGATGTGATAAATTAAGTTTTTATTTTTGGTTATATTAGATTTGAAAATTATATATATATGAGATTTAATTTTTTTGAAGCTAAAGTTTGGTGCCTAATTTAAAATTATCCTAAGAGGTGTATGGTAGAAGGATATCTTAAATAGTTGAGACAAAATCTTATGAAACTACAGTTGGACCAAAAATGACAGATTTGAATGTTATCAAAAGCAGAAATATTAGGATTGGAGTATAAAATTATTAAGAAAATATAAATTAAATAATGACTATATTAGAAATGACAACTTTAGTGACACTTAATGATGATGAAATATGACCATTTCGAGGGGCTTTTATTCTTTAAAGCAGCCATGGAAGTATTAGGGTGAATACAAAAAAAAAACCATTTTCAATTCACCAGGAAAGCATGAAATCCTCAATACATAAACTCTGTGGAACCTCAGCAGATATATACAGAGAGAGAGAGAGAGAGAGAGAGAGAGAGAGAGAGAGAGAGAGATTTAAGCCATTCCAATGTTAAAAAAGCCACTCAAAAAGAAAAGAAAGAAAGAAAAACTATATGCCACCAAGCTGTTATTTTTCTCAACCATTATTTGCACAATGAACCCTCAAAGATCAATCCCACAATTCCAGTGCTGTTTCTTCAACTAAATATTCAAAGATGACATCTGCAATCTCACCTGCAGCACCATCAGCTTCAAACTGAAAATCAAACCAAACTCTACCTTCCAAATCCTTCTCCACAGCCTGCTTCAATGTGCTTGGAAACTGCAAATCCAAATTCCAGTTCAACCTTCTGCTTGCTTTCTTCCTGAAATATTTCAGTTCAGGTGTTGACCAAATGGTTGATTTCATAAAAGACACCCATGGACTGCAACCAAAATGCCTCTCCTTCATTTCAGTAAGCACCTCATCTATGGAATCAAAGAGAAGCTTTGGATCATCGAAAAACAAGCCGTAGGAGACTTCTAATTCATCAAACAACAAAGCTTCATTGAATTCTGTGCATTTTAATCCGTCTTCTTCAGAATCTGCTTCGCCTGAAGCAGCTGCAGAATTACCAATTTGACATCCTTTAAGCTCTGTTTGTGTCTCAACAATGGCTGCTTTTTCTGCATAATTGATGAAGCAAGATTTACAACATAGATATGACAGAAATCAAATAGGAAACTACTTCAATGATATACCGTGCTGTCTTATCAAGCTTGTGGGAGTGTTTATATCTTCGAAGGTGTCAGGCTCGAGAACCGATATTGGACTTGGACGGCCGGCTTTCTCTGCGGTGCAGTCAGTATCGTTAGGTTCTTGTAAAGTCGCAGAGCTCAAGGGGATGGGGGTTGATGGAGTTGATATTTCAAATGTTGCTTCTTGTTCCTGGGAGAAACCAATTTGTTGAGTAAAATGATACAGGCATATAAAGGATTTCTACTGATCATGAACTCACTGGCTCCAGTAGCATGGGAGTTTCCTCCTTGATTGTTCCACCAAGAAGATCATCTTCAATTTGAATGCATTCATTGTCTTTAGTTCCCACAATCTCCATAATCTCTGTACAGATTACAGAACTAGAAAAACAGAAACATGGAAAAAATTAAATTTTTGCTGTTTAAAGAGTCTAAGAATACCTTTTTCATCTTTCTGGATTTTATCAGTGTTGGGGAAGCTCTCAATGCTCCTCAAAAGATCCAAATTTTCTGTACTTTTTCTTTGTCTGGAATGATATAGAAGTGAAGAAGTCTGTTTCTGGAGAGACTCGGCTTCTTTCTCTCTAACCAGATTATGTCTTGGAGACGAGTAATCGAATCCGGGAAAAGAAAGGATTCTACCCAAGGATTTTGATACCAGAACGGGAGACGATGATTCATTTTCGCTCCCAATCCGAAGAAACTCAGCAAGATGTCTCTTCGCTTCATCACAGAAAGCAGCATTTTTGCTCAATTTCTCACGGCCAGCAGTTTGTGAAGCAATTGAAAATTCACATTTTTTTCTAATTTCTTTGGTATCTGATCTCCTTTGTTCGCCATGTTTAGTCTGATCTCTTCTGCAGAAATTTTCATTCTTTCTGGATATCTGTTCACCATATGGAATATTATGCATGATGCCATCCATGGCAATTCTATGCTTTTCCTTCTTGCTTGTTCCAATTACATTTCTGAACCTCTTCCTGAATTCTTTGAGCGAAAAATGAGATGAAGATCTCTCTCCACCTTCTTCATTTCCAATATTACAAAGTGATCGAATAGAAGCAGTTGGAGCTACTGTGTATGAAAGTTTTTGATTTCTCATCTTTGCGGGCTTCAAAACAACAATTTTGTTTGGACCTTTCACATCATCTCCTTCATTTTGTTTCTGAAACTTCTTTGATTCCCCTAACAACTTCTTCTGGTTGTATTTAAAAGATTTACTACTAAGCTGAACATTCTGAAGTTCTTGAATATGCTTTCTGATAGGTGAGTTTGGATCTTGAAGAAGCTTGAAGAACAGCTCCTTATTTAAATTTAGCATCTCTAACACATCAACTATGCCCTTTGGTTGATGAAACTCTATGTTCTGACTCAAGTTGTTGGAATTCTCCCTTAGAAAAGCCTCAGTTAAATCAACAATGGCCTTCTCAAGAATACTCACAGATACATTGTCCGTCTTATTTTCAAATTCAGACTGTTTTCTTTTGCAATATAAGCCACTGTTGCAGAATTCTAACATAAATTCGCCTAGTTTTAACTCAGACGAATGTATAGTCGGCACACTGGGATAATCAGACTGCTGCGATATCGAACTTGGAGAAGAAATTAAATTATTTTCAAAGCCAACTGCACCATTCATAGTTGCTTCCTTATTATTCTTCTCAGGATTGGCTCCAATTCCAAACTCAGCTTTTATCCATTCAAGTTTTGAATCGAAGTCCCTCCTTGAGTAATGTGCTCTCGAAAGCTCTTTCTTCCTCGGCATGTCGAACGAACCCGAATTACTCTCAGCTTCAGTATCCTGAAACTACAAGGATCAGATAACAGTTCAAGTTCCAATTCGCTGCAGGATAAATGCTATTAATAATCAATATTAGAGAACTACAAGTTTTTTTTTCCCCTTCCTGCACAATCATGTAAATTGGCTGCTATTTGCTTGTAGATTGATGAAAATGCTAACTTACAGATATGTGGGTTATACTACCAACATCTCCATCACTTTCATTTATATTACATGGGAGACCAACTTTGTTTCTTGTATATCTAATGCCTGCAAAAGAAAATGAACAACTGAAGATAAATGAACAAGAGAATTAAAATATCATGATGAGAAAATTTTTGTTTTTAAGATACATATGGCTGCAATTCTTAATAGAGCTGTTAGGCAAAGCAAGATTAGTAGTCAGAGTGAAATAACAGGAGTAAAACATGATTGTAATAAACCTAGAAGTTGAAGAATAGTCAAGTATATAAAACAATGCTAAAGGAAGATCATTAGCAAATCATTATTTTCAAAAGATAGAAAAATATATATCATACATCATTTATCATACAATTATATCATTTTGTTAGGACTCCTTTTATATTCAAATATAGCAGCACATATTTTTTTTTTTTCTGATAAAATGTCAAAATGGTCCCTAAACTACTTGTTTAGAGCCTTTTTAGTCTAAGAAATCTAATGTATTGAATTAGTCTGACGATTTTTCAAATATGATACAAAGTTTTTCCTTTGTTGGAATATTTTGGATCAAAATTAAGAATTAAAAAAAACTATTTTAAAATAAAATTTAGAAGTTATGGGATTAAATTGGTCACATTAAATAATTTGGGACTAAAATGACCTCTGATAAATAGTATAGAGACAACTTTAACCTTTTTTAATTTCCCTTTGTAACAGGAGGGGAGATTTTGGAAACTTATTCATTCACTATAAATCCCTATTTATAGGTGTACATGAGAAATATAATAGAAAATAATAAAGGAGCTAACCATAATGAAGGGAGCCATATTAATAGTCCCTAAAATAATATAAAACTCTGACAATATTATCTTCCTAGCATGCATCATTTGCCAATATGGGATTCTAGTGTCATGGAGAAATGATAGGAGAGAGTGTATAGAGAATCATTGGTCAAATAGTAGCTGTGACCGGCTTTACTACCTCGATCAATCATTTTTTACTCAAACTAAGATCTGAAAGGCATAATTAGAAAAATAAAAGGTTGTTGAACAATGATATATATCAGTGAATAAATAATAATTTTATTTAAATGGTGGGGAATAAATAGAACTAGATAGACAAAGAATTTGAGAGATATGCAACACTCCGTCAAGAAATAAGAAAAGTTAAACCATCAATATAGCCATTGTGGAGTAAAGAATTCTATATTTTACCTTTTAGCCTAGCTCCAATATCATATTATCAGGAATATTTTTGTTCTCATTTATTGAATATATGTGCCTGTTTATAAGCATACAAAACGAATACAGTAGCAAATAAATGAGGAGAATAATAACACTTCAAGAGGAGTAAATGAATATTTTCCCCACATCAAAAACATTCCTATTACTAATTTCCTAACGATCTCCATATGCTAACATCATGAAAAGGCAAAAAAAAAAAAAAAAAACACTAAAAACCGTTTAATTTTGGCAAAAATATCATAAATTGTAAATTGTCACATAAGTACGAAGAATTATATAGATACTACACATATTTGAATAAATGATTCTCTTGCTTATGATTCGCTCACCTAAATTTCTAGAACTGCCACATTTCTTATCTGAAAGCAACCTCTGAGTAGAACGGCCTCGGCGAAAGTCAAAAATGCTGATCAAACCCCACATACAGCCTACGTTCTCCTTTCTCCATCGGGAAAGAAGTTTGTGCGATTTCTTTGCCATTCTTGGTGCCAAGCTGCAACAGTTGGAAAATTGGAGGATAAAAGTAAAAAATAAATAAATAAATAAATAAGGGACCAGTATGATAACAAAGAAACAGAAAAAAATCAGAATTCAGCTCTATGGACAAACAAAAAATGAAGAATTTCATGATTTCATCACATGAATAACGATTTTTTATTAGATTCTGCTATGGAATGCATATCACAGTTTATAGTAAGCATCTGCTTCCAGAGTAGCTCTTCAAAAAAACTCATAGAAACTTGTTAGAGATTAATCTCAGTTATTTATTTACCTACAGAAAAAATGAAGATTTCATGGCTCAAAATCATTCTTAGCAAGTGTTCGAGTACTCATTTATTAATTTTCTTTATCCAACTGAAGAAATTTATGTATCATGGACTAGACAAGTGTAAACGATGCTAACAGGTATCATTGCCCGCTATCAAATATAAAAACATATTCTCAAAACAGATGACTTAATTTTCATTAATGTTGAGTTGATGAGTGAAAGCATACCTTTTGAAAGGTTTCAAAAAAATGTGGAATTTGAAATCAATGTTGGTGTGTAATTATATCTAAAAAAATAGTATATTTAACAAAACTCATCATTTTTCAAAACATAATTTCTAATCTCATGCAACCACATGAGGCCTGACAGATATTTCAAGCTTCAAATCACTATAGTTGGAACATAAAAGAACAACAAAGTACCTGAAATGCAACAATTCGCTACATATGCCAGAGAAGCGTTGCAGCAGCTAACAACGCAGAACAAATGCTCGAATAACAGTATTGATGTTCTCTAATTTCATGAAATCTATAGCCGATGATATGCTTCTGTTCTCCAAGGAGGGAAGGAATCAGAAACTTTTCTTCCTCTATATCTCTCTTCCTACTTTAATAAAAAAAAAAACAGCCTTGACTTTCATCCACACAAAACTTTCAGCATGTGAATCTAAAGCAGTAACTAGAAAGTTTAAACATCCCATTAGAGCTTGAATCTCGAATCTAAAGCACAGAACTTGGACAGCAAAATACCAGCTTTACGAAAATTCCTCCTTTTATGATCCATTGGATGTTAATTTTGCAGCATAAGAAAAGAATCTCCATGTCCTCAGTGCCAGCCATATATGATCACCCTTCTTCCCATCTGCAAATGAAAAATCAAGCTTCTTCTCTTCACAAAACTCAAGAAATTATCATCCAAATAAGGGGGAAATGATCGAAATTCACCTCAAAGTCTTCCCCTTTCTGTGCTCCAACTCCAATAGTTCAAAGACGCATTTCATCAAACAATTTCACGACGCAACCTTCCACGGACTTGTTGCAGGGGAATTCACCGAATGGGCACACAGCTTAAGGGGAAAGAAAGGTCAGTAGATATCTGTGAGAGAGGAGAGAGAGCTCTCCCGCGTGGGCCGCACTTTACCAAAAAATTCATTTCTCCATGAATCAAAAGCAGTTAGCATAGCCACAATTAACGCCCTTTTTCTGTCTCTACACTCCTTTTTCGTCTTTTTCATGGTGAGTAGTACTGCTGACTTTCTTTTTAGGCTTTCTTCCTCTGCGCTTCGTTTCTTCCCTTTCGGTTTTCTCTTTTTGTACGCCACAGCAAAAGTAGAGGAAATGGAATTCTCGGCAAAATTTAATTTTGACGACAGATTTAACATTGATATGTGAACGGAATTTAAAGGAGAAATCTTTCGGGCTCGATACCAAAAAACTGGCTCTTTTAGTTTTTTTTTTCTGTGTTTTAGTGTGTGCTGCTCCTTTTTGGCTACAGAATTGTCTATTTTAATGAGAAATATTTTGTAATTATATTTATGCATATGTAATATTATATATATATATATATATATATATATATATATATATATATATATATATATATATATATATATATATATATATATATCTGTGATTAACCATTTAAATAATAGCTTTTAAAATTCTACTTATAAATGCTATACATTTGTTGATTAAGGGACTAATTAGTTTTTTTTTCCTTTTGTTTTTAAAAACATATTCTTTTGATTAATTTTTAACATACTTTTATTTTTTTTATATTTAAAAATAAATAAACTTATTTTTAAAGTTCTAAAAAAATACTGCATCATACAAATGTCCTGTTGTAGAACGAGACTCTTCATCTCCATTCTTAAACGGCGAGTTTTTCACGTTCTTGCAATGCGGCTTTTCTAGACGTTCCGAAGATGTTCTATCGTCAAACCTATATTTTCCAGATGGCTATGTTGGGTGAGATCGAATTGGACATATAATCCTTCTCAAATGAAGCCTAAATCTATTTAAAACAAGCTTAAATTATTAGTTATCTCAAACTATTTCATACATATCTTATTTCAAATTAAAATCAAATTAAATTAAAAAAGAATGTATTAAAATGGTGTCAAACTGCCACCAAGTATATAGATTTTTTAAAACCAACGTTACAATTTAAATAAATTTTGAATGCGATATAATTACATGACTTTTAAATATTTGATATAGTATTATATGAATTTAAATATCTTCAAAAAAATATTAAAAGTAATTAATGAAACTATATAAACTTTTTTATGAATTTACTTTGAATTGTATTTAAATAAATGTTCAATTAAATTATCAGATGAGAGCAAGCAAAAGGTACTAGTAATAAAATTCTTAATCAAAGTTAATCTCAGATTTTTTTCTTACAATACATTTATTTGAATTTAAGTTGTCTTGTCTGAGAAATTTTTGCATACAGAGAGCGTACGGCTGTTTGCTCTCTCCAATCACAGTCGCACATCAACCAACCCTTTAAATTTTTTTTAAAAAAAATTTGTAAAAGTGGGACCCACTGGCATACAAGAATGGTTGATGTGCGATTGTGATCAAAGAGCGCACACAGCTCGCTCTCCGTACGCAATAATTTTTCCTTATATCTAGTGTATGACAATACTAGTACAAAAACTAAAAAAATAATATATATATATATATATATATATATATATATATATATATATATATATATATATATATATATATATATATATATATATATATATATATATATATATATATATATATATATATATATATATATATAATATACATAATTTCTTCAACCAACTAATTAAATTTAAATGAGTTTTTCCTAAAAGAATATATTGCTAACAAAGTAAAATAAACAAACAACTCAATGAATGATTATAAATATACATATTACTAATTATTTTATATAATCTCTAACGTACAGATGTACTATTTAAAATTATCGAACATGCATTGATGTTTATTTTTTTATTAAATCTATCACATGTTAACATTTTTTAAAGATTAATTATTAGTTGAAAAAATAATGAATAAGTGACTCTAAAATAAATTAAGCAAAGCCTTTTGCCTCTGCTCAAACTTGAATGGGAAGGTCCACGGACGACAATCCAGCACACACAGATAAAACAAAAGTAAACAAAATGAGACACCTCAATTTTTATGCGAAAACTCTTGGAAAGGAGAAAAAATCACGAGGTCCAATGCAATTAAAACAATTCACCATAAAAAAATGTCTACGATGAAAAGTTCACTCTTCGCTTGAATTAAAAAAGATGGTGGTTCTACATATCACTTTTATTACTAGATTGTGTGTTGTATTTTTGTGTAACACTGAGACAATAACTCATTACTCTACCGCTGCAAATTTTCTAGTAGTCGAAAATAAAATAATGAGTACTCTTTTTGCTCGAAAAAAAGAATAGAAGTAGCACTTTGCTACCTTAATATACAATTGACCAAAAAAAGACGGTGCCAAATATTATTTGCTTAAATTGTTTAGGTTAACTTTCACTTGCATGTACATATTTATAGATTCGTCACTATATGACTAATCCAATCATATTATTAGTATTATTATATTAAAGAATTTATTTAGCTTGAGACAAGTTGGTCGGGCATGACTCATGAGGATAGAAGATAAATGAGATAAATGATGAAATTTAATAATTTTTAAACACATTTGTCGTGCAACATGTATTTTAAACTTTATATAGACTCTAAACCCACACAAGGTGTCTAAACATGACATCACTAAAGGGAGATGGGCGTAGGATGATTTATTAGCTAAATGCTAAAAAGTAATTTAGAAGTTGTTTGGTTGTATATCTTTAAAATATACATATTTTAAGAATATAGGAGTTGCATGTCTAAATATTCACGACTGTGGGGTGATTATTTAACATCTTAGTGTTGCGTAAAAGTTCAACATGCACATGGATAACTCAAATAACGTGTAGAGACACTCAAAGTTTGCAAAAGTGGTTTAAGGACTTGTATGGTTTAATTGTACTCAGATTGGAGCAATTTTGGTGTTATGGGTCCGTTTCGTTGAGCCGGTCAGTTTGATTGTAAGCTAACTAAAATCTGAGTTTTAGCTGTTTTTCAATTTGAGCTAAAATGTTTATTGTTTGAAATACTTCGAATTTGTGCTAATAATCTTGAAATTTATGTCAAATGATAAATTTTGTTGATGACATATCAATAAGTTAATAGAAATGAAATATAATGAAATACATGAGTTATTTGGTTAGGCGCAAATCAAATGCATTGAAATATTCTTTGTGTATTGGTTATGATACATTTTAAATATAATGAAATTTAACGAATAGTCACGAGTAAATAAAGTGAGGTCATGAGCTATTGATCTTCCCATTATTTGAAATGAATCTAATACGAGAAAATTCTAAATTAGTTAATAAAAAGACATTACGACACATTTAAAATGCCAACACAAATGCTCGATAATTGATTTGCTTGAAATTAAACCAAAAAAAAAATATCGAAATCAACCAACCCACATGTGAAGAACAAATGAAAAAAAAAATGAAAGTAGGTGCTATGATTTCTCATAACTCGTGCTAAGCACATGGTGCCATGATGCTTTGCTAAGAGAGTAGAAGGCAAGACTTTGCCAAGGCTGTGTTCAATCATTAAAAGGTGGGATAAAGGTTGTTTCTTGTGGATTGGCTATAACATTGATTCCATTGTTTCCTTTTCTTCCTCTCAATCATTATAAACAATAATATTATGGGCATTTACATTCATACCAATCAATCCTTATGTGTATTTACAATTTTACACAAAATTTGCATTTATATCGTCCAAATCTCTTATATCACATAAAAAATATGTCTTTTCATAAAAAATGTGGTATATATATAAGTAAATATTAAAGCTTGGGTGCTAGACATATATGTTAATATATAGGACTTGGTTTTAATGGACACTTCACTTTAATGTCACTTCACTTTAGTTTGAAAACTAAAGCTAGTTTTAATGGATACTTATCATTTTCTTATTTTGTTATGCATGTGTGTGTGTATATATATATATATAGTAAGATTGATAGACGGGCGGAACTGCTGATCAACCCTTAATACACTAACTCCCATCAGGTATGGAAGCCAACGTGGTATGCAAATAAATTTGAGCACCACCTGCCTTAAGGAGATACTGCACCAATAAGGGATTCGAACCCTAGACATGAGAAGACTTATAACCTTCAAAGAGGCTGCTCTACCAACAGACCATGAAACACGCGCGCGCACACGTACGCCCACACACACACACACACATATCTATAACATCTCTATGAAAAATATTCATCAAAACCTATATCTGATTTTTTATATTTGTCATCAACTCAATGAGTACTTTGATAACAAAAGGCAAAATAATTAAATAATCTTTCGCAATAATTAGCTATTTTCTATCAATAATATAGCAATAAAATTAATACTTGCAGGTCTATAATTCAATCAACTTTAAGGCTTTGGGGCTCACATTTTATGCACTATGATTAATCCATTTATTACAAATTATAAACAAAAGGCAAAAATATGAGCATGAAAACAAAATCAATGGCCTGGTACCTCAAATGTTCCAAAAATAGTATAAAATATATGACATTAACCTACCATTTTCTTGCATTATAATTTCAAAATATAACTTATCAAATAAAATATTTGTGGAGCATGTTTTGAATTTTAAATTATGAAAATAATTTTTTTTGTATAAATTTGTAAATTTTAAATATTAATACAAATAGGTTTTATTTAAATTCCTCATCATTATTTTGAATTGTGCATTTAAAAACTTCAAATTTGTGACAATTTCATATATGTCTCCTAAAATTTACAGACATTTAACTGCCAAATAGACTAAAAATATTAATTATATTTCAAACTATTTAATTTATGCTTGGGTGTACCCAATTTCTAATGCTTGTGTGTCATTAGGCTAATCTATGCTAAACCTCATTAATTTGACTGTAACTTTATTATAAATATGGTTAGAATGAGCTTAAGATTAGTCTATGAAGCCTATGGCCCAATTTTTGCAAATAAATAATGATTCTGTTTTGAAGCCCACAATGGCCCAGTTCTTAAGGCCCTAAAGTAACGTTTCTTCAAATATAGCCGGATGATCAAATTATTTGGGTAGTTCTATAAATCTGTAATTAGAATATTATTACAAATAAATAAAAATAAAAATAGCAATATTTAAATACCTATCATTGAATTCCTATGTATTTACATATTCAACACGAACACGTGATTTTTTACATATATGTTGCATTACTTATGCATGATAAGATACATTTAACAACAACAACAACAACAAAGCCTTAATCCCACTATGTGGGGTCGGTAATAAGAATCCTTTTCTCCATTACATCATTCTACTTAGTGTCATATTTTCATTTAATTCTAGTAAATTAAGATAACTTTTTATACAGTAAACCCAAGTTTTTCTAGGTCTACCTCTGCCTTTCTTAACATACGTCAAATCTAAAATATTTACTCTCCTAATCGGATCAACATATGGTCGACGTTTAATGTGACCGAACCATCTAAGACGGCTCTCTCAAATTTTTTCTATCACTGAAGTTGCACCAACCCTATCACGGATAAATGCATTTGGCATTTTGTCTCTAAGTGTAAAGCCACTCATCCACCTAATCATTCTCATCTTGGCTACACTTAGCCTAGTATTATGCTTGCTTTTTAAAGGCCAACATTTCGTACTATAGAGCATTGCAGTTCTCACCACCAACTTATAAATTTTTTTTTTCTTTCAGTCTAAATGATACTTTTCTATCACACAATAGGCCTGAAGCATTCCTCCACTTCAACTAACCAACTTGAATTCTACTATTAACATCCCCATCTATATCACAATCGCTTTGAACAATAGACCCGAGATATCTAAATTGTTCACACCTTTTAATAATTTGATCACCCAAAGTTACGCTTCTATCACTAGAGCTAATACTAGTAAAACTACATTCCATGCATTCAGATTTAGTTCTACTCAAACGAAGGCCTTTAGACTCCAATGTAGACCTCCATAATTCAAGTTTTTTCCTTGGTTTTTTCTCTCGTCTTATCCATTAGAAGGATATCATCAGCAAAAAACATGTCTAAGGTACATCCTTCTGTAAATGTCCAAGTAAGACCATCCATAACTAAAGCAAAAGGATAGGGGCTTAAAGCGGACCACCGATGTAAACCAATAGAAATAGGAAAATATTTGGTCAATCCACCTTCTGTTCAAACTCAAGTAATAGCTTTAATATACATACCTTTAATGATTTGAATAAAAGTCATATCAACATTTTTCTTCTCAAGAGCACTCCAAAGGATATCTCTTGGAACCTTATTGTAAGCTTTTTCTAAATAAATAAAAGTCAAATTTAGATAATCATTATTAACTTTGAACTTCTCCATCAAACCTCTCCATAAATGAATAGCTTCCATAGTAGACCTACCTGACATAAATCTAATTCGATTATGAAAAATATTTGTAATATGTCTTAGCTTATGTTCAATTACCCTCCCATAATTTTAAAGTATGACACATCAACTTAATTGCTCTATAATTTGCACACTGTTGTGCATCCCCTTTATTCTTAAAATGGGGACCAAGATACTCTTTCTACACTCTTCAAACATCTTTTTAGTTTTTAAAATAATACTAAAGAGTTTAGTAAGCTAAGAAACTCTCAGATTTCTTGATTATTTTTCATGCTTCAATTAAGATATCATCAGGTTCTATAGACTTTCCACCATTAGTTTTATTTAAATCCTCATCAACTTCTTTTTTACTAACGTGAAGGTAAAAATGAAACGTTTTATTATTATTAACAATATTAAGATCACTAAGGTTGATCACATTTTTAGAAGCTTCGATAAAAAGTTTATTAAAATAACTCACTCATCTATGTTGAATACAATTTTTTATTAAAAAACACTTTTTAATTTTCATCTTTAATACACTTTACTTGTGTTGAATCTTAACTTTTATTTTCAATTTATTTGGCTAGTTTATGCATATACTTTTCACCCTTCTTATTGTCTAATCTATTATAAATGTCACTAAAAACATAATTTTTAGCGTCACAAATTGTTTTTTTAGACTCTCTACAGACCGTTTGATATTTTTCTCAGTTCTTCAAGCTTTTGCATTTAAAAAAAATTCTATAACATAATTTCTTATATTTTATATTTTCTTGCACATTATTATCTTATATTTTATTTTTTCTTCCACCACTAATTATTTTTATTTATAAAAACTTTTTTTTATTATTATCTAAGTACATCTTTTGTCACTTGTTTAATAGTGTTTGTTACTTTATCCCACACAACATTTGCGTCTTCATGAACATCTCGAATTTTGAAATCTTGAATTTTACTTATAAAAATAATTTTATCTATCTTTTAGATACCTACATCTAATTCTACGATAATGAATCTTAGTATTCATTATTTTACAACTCATCATGTTAAATTCTAGAACTAATAATCAATGTTGAGTACTTAAATCTTCTCTTGGAATGACTTTACAATATTTAGAGTCCCGATGATCTTTTCTTCTTATAAAAAAATAATCTATTTGCGTTTTATTATAACCATTCTTATAAGCAATGAGATGCTCATCTTTTTTTCTTGAATAAAGTATTAGAAATAACAAAATCATACGCTAAAGCAAAATCTAATATGATTCAATCTTTTTCATTAATCACTCTAAAATCGTAGCCACCATAAATATTTCTAAAATCTTTGATAACTCTACCGACATGCCCATTTAAATCTTCTCAAATAATAATTCTTTCTTCAAGAGGTATCATTTGTNCACCATAAATATTTCTAAAATCTTTGATAACTCTACCGACATGCCCATTTAAATCTTCTCAAATAATAATTCTTTCTTCAAGAGGTATCATTTGTATTAAGTCTTCCAAGTCATTATAAAATTTATCTTTAAAACCTATATTTAAGCATACTTGGGGAGCATAAGCATTTATAATATTAAAAATCTTAGTATTAACAATAATCTTAAGAGCTATAAATATATTTCCAACTATATTAATTTTTACAATATTATCTTTCAAACTTCTATCTATAATTACATCTACACCATTTCTAGTGGGACTCCTACCAAAATACCAAAGTTTAAAACCTAAGTTATCAATCTCCTTAGCATTTTCTCCAACCAATTTACTTTTTTGAATATATAAGAAATTTATTTTTTTATGAATCATAATATCAACTAATTTCATTAATTTCCCATTGAGAGTATCTATATTCAAAGATTTTATCCTAATATTAGTTTCATGAACAAACTTCTTTACGCGCATCTGTCTGTAATGTAGGAACCGTTGCTTATTTGACATTACATCCGAATGCCGGTGTAGCATCTCTTGCACTATTTTCACTGTATTCAGATCGTACAACGTGTCGCTTACAGGGGGCACCCAAACACTTACATAATGAACAAAATGATTCATGTCATGATTTTTTCGTCAAGTTTTACGTTAGTTATCGACTACCTAACGTAACCCTCTAATTTTGACATTCGAGCTTGAGACCAACAATGAACAAAATATACATTTCACTTTTAAAAATTAAAATTATGATATTTTTATGATATATTAAAAATTAGTTGATATAAATATTAAAAATAAAATTTAGCTTTTAGACATTTACATACATGTGTTGTGGGTCCCTCCCACGTGGCATAGAAAGTTGTTTTGTTTGGAAAAATCACAATTCAGTTTTCCCTTATTAAAAAAAATGAATTTTTGTTATTTATAAGAAGCGCGAGTGCCTCCTCTCATTTGACTCTCCATTCTATTTTTATTTGTGTTCTCTTGGTGCAGTTCATGAACACAGGAATGGCCGGTGACTTCACGACATTCGGTGGCAGGAATTCTCCTCGCGACTTAGATGATTTTAGGGCAGCAGTGTGAAAAAATATGAAGTAAGAAAATATTCATTTTTTCTTGAATTTGGTGAGATTGCCAAACCCTTGTGTCTCATGAAGTTGACATTTGCTTTCTATTTGATAATGTTGATTTTTATTTCCTCTAGTAGTGTTCTATAGAAGAACTTTGTGTACCCATTAAGTTAATTAGTGGAGGTGTTTAAATGGCGTGAGCCACCCGTGTTGTTTTATTATGTTATTTGCTTCAACATTTATGTTGTGCGTGCTTGTGGTGTAGTAGAATTTTTGATTGCTTTTTACAACAAGTCGTATTAGAGTCGAGTTGCTCTAGGGATTATCTTCTAATAGCCAAATGGAGGAGCCCATTAATAATAACAATATGATGGTCAAACTTACGTCAACCAATTACTTGTTTTGGAAAATTCACATTGAGGGTTTGCTTTGTTGATTGGAACTTGAAGACAATTTTGGGTGATAAGAGCAAACCAACAGTGATGTCTTATAAGAATTGTACTAAGTTGAATAGAAAGTCTATTAATATGATTTGACGTTGGGTCGACAATAGTGTTTATCAGTATGTTGCTAATGAGATAAATACCAACAAAATTTGGAAAACTAAGTGAGTTGTTTGAAAAGAAAAATGCACTGTACAAGGTCATTCTTTTCAGAAAATTGATGTATCTCAGACACACTGACAAAACTACAATTTCTATCACTTGAATGTTTTTCAGAGGAAATTCAGTCATCTGTTGATATTTTTGCATTACATGTTTATTCAATAACTAACAAAATCGACCCCAAAAGAACAAACATTATAGTTTTATATTTCTATTGGTATTTGTCAGTTTTGCATTATTAATTATTTGTCATTTTGGGTGTTTTTGGATATTTGTTTCCGTATGATCATTTTAATTTATTTCAGTCAGTCTTCTTATTTTACATTAATGATGCAAAACTAACAAATAATGAAAATAACATGATTTGTGTGATAAATCATTTATTTTATATATATATATATAATATTTATTAGAATATAATGATTAAAAAATGTATTTTATTTTTAAAACTATTATTAATATTTTTTGATGTTGGGTTAAATATTTTATATACAATAAATATTATTTATTAGATAAATAAATTCATAAAAATGGTGTGGTAATTTCTGGCTGAACCGCCTTTCACGGAGCGCCCGATTATTCCAAGGAACATCTAGCGGCACACCGCACACCTAATTTCGATTTCCCCTCGACTCGGACTCGGAGAACAGCGCTTATAAAATTTCTTCTCCCTTTTATCGTCAGCTCATGCGAGATTTATCCGGATCTTCAACAATTTTAGGGTTTCCACCTCCTTCGACCTCCCTTTTCGTCTTATTCCGATCTCTTCCGAAGGGCCGTCGGCGTCTCGCTGTTGTTGTTGATTGATCCATCCTCGCGTGATCCAGGATAACGTCGCATCCAGGTAGTCGCAGCAGCTTGCTTTGATTGTTTGCTATTTTACCCGATCTAATTTTCTTCGTCCGGAAGATTTGTATATTGTTGATCCGATCTTAGAATTTTTCGTGGCTTTTTATTTATTTATTTAAGGTTGCGTGAGTGTTTGTTACTGATGGTTATGGGGCAATCGTTTAAAATCAGAAGTTTCACCTTATGGTAATAATGTGCCGTGTGATTATATCTGTTTTCCTCATTTGTTTGTGTTAAAACGAGAAGCAGCTCTAATAGTAATTACTAGATGAGGAGTTTTTATTCGAGAAGGCTCGCGAGGGATGATGTAAGACGAAGTATGTAACCCAACGATCAATCACACATCACGGAGTCCATGGCTTCTGCAGCTATCATACATATTAGAGGAGGGAGATGATTCGTTATGAAGAGCCCACAAACAAATCAATGCGCAGGGGATTGTATTCTTCCCAGAGTATAATATCCATTCTCCATGCCAAGAAAACCCTTAAATATTTAGAAAAGTCAATAGGAAAACATTATATTGTAAAATAAGGAGAACCATATGAAGGGAAGTTACAAATTAGAAGACCCAAGTGGGCAAAGTCATATTAGGATTCCATTCAAACATTCATTGATGCTGGCACCACATAACTTCGATCTTTGGGATGGTATTGTTAAGAAGACCTTATGTGCTTCAAGTCTATCAGAGCTTCATGCTTCATCTCACCACAGGGCTTCATGCTTCATCTCACCACAGGGAAGATCATTCAGCAAATATGTTTCACGGGGAAATTGTAATAGAGAGCAAATCTGAAGCTCCTTGCTAGAGTATTTATACTGGGGGCTGAATAAGATAAGGAAATGTATATAAAACTCGTGAGGCTTTACGAACTTATGTTTGAATTTAATTTAGATTTGAGCCTTTGGACAGAGACATTACAAAACCCACCAAATGAGGAAATTTTTACCAATAATCAATTATATAAGTTCAAAGCAATCAATATTTGGGCTTAAGTTGTTGCCAAAATATTGGATTAGAACTTTACCACTGATAATCAATTCCATCATGTAACCTTTGGGGTGATAAGAAAAGGTTCAAACTAAAAGAGAATTTATATTGTAATTATTTTAATTTGGGCTTAAGTTGTTGCCAAAATATTGGATTAGAACTTTACCACAGATAATCAATTCCATCCTGTAATCTTTGGGTTGATAAGAAAATGTTCAAACTAAAAGAGAATTCATATTGTAATTATTTTAATTTGAAATTTAATACAATTGCAAACTTATTCAAATAAGTAAAGAAAGTAAAATTCACCCTTATCCCACTGTAATATGAACTTTGACCTATTATTTTAACTTTAAGTCCTTGATCTTCACTATATGATGCCTAATCGACGATTTATTGCACTTATGAACTCTGGGCTACATTTTTTCATCCTCAGTAGTGTGTAGGAGAATCACTATTGTTGCTTTTTTAAGGAGAAATTAAACTTTAAAATTCAACAACTATGATATTTTTAATCCTTCTTTTTTATAATATGGTTCCCAAATCATGATAATTGATGATCGGGTTGATCACCTATTAGATCGATCTCTAAATAGTTGGAACTCTCTTTAGTCGGATATCATTACTTTGAAACCATAACTTCTAGTGGTGTAGATTGACTTTTCAATCTACCAGCTATATTGCTTTACTTTGTTTGTTAACTTTTCTTTCAGGAAGTTTTTAGAAGATCTTTATCTTTATTTGAGAGGTTCGTTATTTTAGAGCGGGGTTAGCATTGCATCTTTAAGAGTTTTGTAAATGTTTAAGGTCATATATTTTTTTTACTATTTAGTTTGACTTATTTCTATGATGATATCTCTTCTTTCTTGCTTGCTAAAATTAACGAGATATTGATTTCTTATCATCAGTTTTTTTTATTATTCTGGTAAGAGGGTGTCTCTTTGATCTCAAATCTTTAGTGATGAGGATTTCTTCCCTTTTGGTATTTCGTACTCCATTATTTTATCAAACTTTTTTTACTCCTTCTAGATGTCTCTGGGTTGTTGTGGGTACATCATTGTGTAGTTACATATATTCTCGATCACTCATGATTCTTTTTTTTATTTTGTTGATGTCAATTTTGATAGTTGTTTCAATAAATTGGTTTATTTGATGGCCGTTTATTGGTGATTGGTTGTCTTTCTTGCTTCTCTATCAGCTTTTGTATCTTCAGGTTACCTTATTTTGCTCAAGATTAAGCATAATTTTTCCTTTTAACGGGATGTACTAGCATCAACAAAAGTTATCTGTTTTCATTAACATGTCTGCATGCTTCCCCTCTTTATTATACATATGCATTAGACACTCTGTAGTTTTTACTACAAATGTCATAGAAAGATTAATATCTTATGTATTCAAGAAACTAAATGAGTTGGAGAAAAAGACTAAGGAGATTGATAATTTTTAAACTTTGGTATTCTGGTAAGAGTTGCACTAGAAATGGTGTAGGTGTAATTATAAATAAGAGTTTGAAGGATAATGTTGTAAAAATTAATAGAGTTGGAGATAGAATTATAGACCTTAAAATTATCATTGATATTAAGATTTTTAATATTATAAGTGCTTATGCTTCTCAAGTAGGTTTAGATATAGGGTTTAAAGATAAATTGTGGAATGACTTATAAGACTTAATACAAATGATATCTCCTGAAGAAATAATTTTTGTTGGAGGAGATTTAAATTGACATGTCGGTAGAGTGGTAGAAGATTTTAGAAATATTCATGGTAGCTACGGTTTTAGAGTGGCTAATGCAGACGGTAGAGCTATTTTAAATTTTGTTTTAGCGTACGATTTTGTTATTACTAATGCTCTATTCTAGAAAAAGATGAGCATCTTATTACTTATAAGAATTGATATAATAAAACATAAATTGATTTTTTTCATATGAGAAGAAGAGATCGTCGAGATTGTAAATATTGTAACGCCATTCTAAGTGAGGATTTAATTACCCAACATCGTTTATTAATTCTAGATTTAAAGATGCAGAATTGTAAAATAAAGAATAATAGAACTCATCACCGTAGAATTAGATGAGGGAACACAAAAAACACAAATAAAATTATTTTTATGAGTAAAATGAATATTTCAAATTTTGAGACGTTCATGATGAAACAAATGTTATGTGGGATAAAATAATAAACACTATTAAACAAGTAACAAAAGATGTATGTGGAGAATTAAAAAAAATATTTTTTTAAATAAAAATAGTTTGTGGTAGAATAATAATGTGCAAGAAAAAATAAAATATAAGAAGTTTTGTTACAAAAAATTGGTTTAAATGTTAATGCTTATAGAAATGGGATAAATATCAAATGACCTACAGAGAGTCTAATAGAGCAACATTTTACGCTAAAAATTCTACTTTTAATGATCTCTATAATAGATTAGATACTAAGGAGCGTGAAAAATATATGTATAAACTAGCCAAAGAAAGAGAAAGAAAAATAAAGATTTAACTCAAGTAAAGTGCATTAAAGATGAAAATCAAAAAGTGCTTTTCTTAGTAAAAGATATTCAACAAGTGAGTAAATTATTTTGATAAACTTTTTAATGAAGTTTCTGAAAATACGATCGATCTTAGTGATCTTAATATCGTTAAAACGTTTCATTTTTACCATCACATTAGTAAAAAAGAAGTTAAGGAGGCTTAAAAGAAAATCAAGGGTGATATGACCTTATGATATCCCGGTTGAAGTATGGAAATGTTTAGGAGATTTGGGAGTTTCTTGGCTAACTAAACTCTTTAATATTATTTAAAAACTAAAAAGATGCCTGAGGAGTGGAGGAAGAGTATTTTGGTCCCCATTTTTAAGAATAAAGGGGATGCACAAGAGTGTGCAAATTCTAGAGGAATTAAGTTGATGTGTTATATTTTAAAATTATGGGAGAGGGTAATTGAACATAGGTTAAGACATTACAAAGATTTCTCATAATCAATTTGGATTTATGCCGAACAGATTTACTATAGAAGCTATACATTTATTGAGAAGTTTGATGGAGAAGTTCAGAGATAATAAGGAGAATCTACATTTGATTTTTATTGGTTTAAAAAAAGTTTATGATAAGGTTCCAAGAGATATGTTTGGAGAGTTCTTGAGAAGAAAGGTGTTGATACGACTTATATTCAAGTTATTAAAGATATGTATACTAGAGTTGTTGCTTGTGTTTGAACTGAAGGAGGTTTGACCAAATATTTTCCTATTTCTGTTGGATTACATCAAGGATTGACTCTAAGCTCATATCTTTTTTCTTTAGTTATGGATGGTCTTACTGGACATTTACACGAGGATGTACCTTGGTATAGGTTTTTTGCTGATGATATCTTTCTCGTGGATAAGACGAGAGAAAAATCGCAGGAAAATCTTGAATTATTGAGGTCTACATTGGAGTCTAAATGCCTTCATTTGAGTAGAACTAAAACTGAATACATGAAATGTAATTTTAGTAGTAGTAGTTCTAATGACAAAAGTGTAACTTTAGGTGATCAAATTATTAGAAGGTGTGAACGATTTAAATATCTCGGGTCTGTTGTTCAAAGCGATGGTGATATAGATGGGGATGTTAATAGTAGAATTCAAGTTGGTTGGTTGAAGTGGAGGAATGTTTCAGGCCTTTTGTGTGATTGAAAAGTACCGCTTAGACTGAAAGGAAAATTTTATAAGACGGTGGTGAGACCTGCAACGCTCTATGACGCCGAATGTTGGCCTTTAAAAGAGAAGCATAATACTAAGTGTTGCTAAGATGAGAATGATTAGGTGATTGAATGGCTTTACACTTAAAGAAAAAATGCGAAATGATTATATCCGTGATAGGGTTGGTGTAGCTCCTGTGATGGATAAAATTAGAGAAAGTCATCTTAGATGGTTTGGCCACATTAAGCGTCGACCATTTGATGATCTGATTAGGAGAGTAAATGTTTTAGATTCGACTTATGTTAAGAAAGACATAGGTAGACCTAGGAAGACTTGGGTTTGCTGTACTAAAAATAATTTTAATTTATCAGAACTAAATGAAAATGTGACACTAAATAGGATGCAATGGGGAAAAAAGATTCATGTAGCCAACCCCACGTGGTGGCATTAAGGCTTTGTTGTTGTTGTCGTAGTAGTCTTTACTACAAATGTCATCTTCTTTTTTTGTAAAGTGATGCTAATTGAGTTGTTGATGCAAGATCACATACCCATCATGAAAGTATTAGTTGTGTCATGTGGAGTCACATTTTCATATCATCCCATCAATATAATTCAGAACCTTGATGATTGCAAACTTTAGGCAACACTGGAGATCAATATTCATTTTAGGCCCCCTTTTGAATCCAACCAAAATGGTAATGATTGGGATGGGTATGGCTCCCAACCCTTATTTTTGAACCAATTTGACATAAATGTTGTTTTTTTGAATGTTTATGTTGATGATGACACTAATCACTATTTGGTTGATTTATTTCCTCTGTGCGAACAACTTTCCTTGTGTGTTCTTGAGTCATTGCAATCAGATATATTGTTATATCTGGAAGATTTTTTAGCATCGTAAAACCCCTCTTGAGCCTTATTCCTTTTTCCTTATTTTTAATATGATAGTTTGAACATAAAAATTTGAGGCGTACATCATCAATGTTCCCCCCCACCCCCCCTGCAGCCTGAATTTTGTGATGTATTCATGGACAAAAATGTCTATTTTATTACTTTAAATTGTCCCACTTATCCTACCGATCGTTTGCATATTGAATCAGGTAGAGCTTTAGTGTATTAGTTGTGTGAACATCCCCAAAGTCACTTCTTGATTTCTTTTTAAATGGGCATTCCACTATACTAGGGCATGTCGGTTTTAACATCAATTGACTGAAGACAACCTTGTCATGGGTGATATTTATATCCTTATATTTGTCCACTCCAACCATATTTGCATTGGAGAACGATGTGGAGTACAATTCGTCTTTTTAGTGGTAATGATGGATGTTTATATCCTCGTCATTATAATATGGTGCTCATTTGTTTTGTCAGTTTGGCTAGTTGGTCTGCTTTATGTTGTGTTAAATCTTTGTTTGTCATAGATTGATTTTTTTCCCTTCTTCTTCTTCTTACTCTAGTATTCTTGGCTTTTGACGCATTTCCAAGACAAGAATTGCTCTCCATTGTCTCTATATCTCTTTTTTATTTATTCCATTCAACAATGATCGATGCTATGATACCAACTTGATCTATCGCCAACTTCTTGGAGCTATATTGTTTGTGCCCGCAATGTGAGGCTAGAATGGATTCAAAAATTGTTGTTAAGAATTTTCTGAAATTTCTCTATCCATCTATCAATTAATTAAAACGTACTTGAACTCTATTTCAAAGTGGTATTGAAACAGTTGATTTATATTTGCTATCTTCTCCTTTACTTACTGCACACTTTTTTTCTCATTGTTTTTCTGTCAACTTTACTGGACAGCAGTAAAGTGCTGTTTTTTCTTTCAATTTGCTATAAAAACCTTCAAGTTCATTGTTTTGTACTTATTCCATACTGGGACAACAATAAGACAATAAATAACTTAGTGCCCCTGAGTCCTTCATCCACTGGACAAAAAGCCAACGGAGTAATACATCAGTTCCACAAGTTTAGAGAAGCAGCACAACAGCCAATTTCAGCAAAGCAACAGAAAAAAATGTTCAGCCAAGTACATAATGAGAGACGAAAACAAGTATTAGAATTGGGAGTGTTTTTAAATTCTTGATTGAATTTAATACATGATTTGAGCATTTAAATAGGTGCATTGCATCAAGGATAAGTGTTAATTTATAACTAAACAAACTCCATGGATAGAGGAAAGTCCTATCTACAAATAACTAACTAGATAACTTAAAGGTAAGTCATTATAATTATTGTGTAAGTTATCCTAATTTGAATTTCAAGTTGAAATACAATTTTATCCCAAAAAGTCAAATCAGTTTTTATCCTAATGTAATATGAAATTTAACATAATGGTCTGCCTTTAAGAGTTTTAATCTCCATGGTATGCTTTTTATCAACAATTCATTAATGCCTGTGGACTCCAGGCAGTATCCTCTTTGATCTCAACTGTGCGATTTGCATTGGAACTTCAATGAACTTTATTATTATTTTTTTATTTTTATAATATGATCATAGATAATATTTATCTTATAGTAGATGTAAAATCCTTTGCAGTGCTATGGCTAATAATATTTGAGGCACTCTCTGCAACTTAACAAATGCATTTTGTTCAATGGAGCATAGTTTGATTTTGAACATTAAATATCTCATAAAATAATTATAACATGCATTTGAAATAGCCAACATTATTCATATTTAATGTACCCATACTCTACCTTTCGAACAAGAAAGAATTTTTGTAGGAATAACATTGGATATGTCAGTTCTCCATGAAAAGCGTGGTTTTTCAAATAATTTAATACTCTTTAAAATGATAGGAGGAGATATGTTTTTAGTCTGAGATGAGATTAACTCAAGGCTCAAGTGAAGCTTTCTAATCCCAGGTATTACATAATCTTGTACTTTAACTTGGAATCAGCTGAATCTCAGTATTGTGGTATTAGTGTTTTGTGCTCTGTATCAAGACTGATGATGTTAATCTTATGATTAGCGTAGAATTAATCCTGATATATGGAGTTAAAGAAGTATTATGCTGGATTGGCCATATTTGATTGGTTAATTCAGTCAGCATAACATAGTAATTCCTTGGTTGTCTGGATCAAACATAGTAACTAATTGATTAGCTTATTAAGCAGACAAAATAAGCAGAGGCAGGACAAAGGTTTTAAACTATTTGATGTAAACTAATTGTTTGTTTAGATTCAACGTGGTAACTTTTAATGTAAACTTTACATTTCAGTGTTGAACACCTATTCCTACTCCTTTGTGAGAATTTGACAGGATAAAGGATTTAAACTATATGTTTGTTTCGTATGATACTGCCTCCTCTAATTTTTCAATGAAATCATTTAGTCTTAGATCTTTAGAATCAGATCAACTTCTGCTATTTCTCTCATTGTATTTGTTCAAAATTTGTTTTTTTGTGACCTATTTGTTTGACTTTTTTTCTTTCATGTTTTCTATGGATGATAGATGTCAGTAAGAAAAGTGAGACCTTGTAAAACTCTAAGCACAATGAACCTTGAGCAGGATAATATTGACAGTTTGATTCGGCAAGCCATAGGAAAAGAGTCTTTTCTCTCCCTCTCAAGAACTGGTGATAGCCCTGTTCAGCTAATACAATTGCTTCATGCCTTTGAGCAGCAAGGAAGTGACAAAGTTTCTAAAAGCTCAATGGGGGACAGCTGTGATGAATTCAAGGAGAACTCTGACAACATTTTCTATGCTGTCAATTCCTTTTCCTCGGAATCAAATGGGATTAAGGATCCTGTTCATGCTCTCAAGGGTTGGGAATCTAATACCAAGGGTTCAAAGGGCACACTTCCACAAATGCCGTCACGCAAAATTCCTGAAGCTGTATTTGCATTTGCTCAGGCAGCTGCAAAAGCCACCGGTGAGCCTGAAAAATGTATGTCGTGTCAAAATCAGGTATTTTAGGTTATAAATAGTAATAGGTACGGGTCTCATTGCATGTTAGGAGCTGATCACAAAAGGGTTGATTATTTTTTGCAGCAAACCTTCCAGGATGGCCTTTGTTGTCACCCTCCAAAACACAATTGCAGAAATGTGACAAGTGTTCTCGTGAATTTTGTTCCTCCATTAATTTTCGGCGGCACAGGCGTGTGCATCGACGATCTTTGAATGTTGATAAGGTACTTTTTATAATCTTCTTATGTATTCCTACATGAAGTTGATCTATTGAAAGTTTCCAAAAGATATAGGAAATATGCGTGGCTATTGCTTTTTGAAACACTTGGTATTTTGCAAGAGAAATTTTGGCATAATATTGTGCTAGTGCTAAAGTCTATATTGTACTGTTCATTTTTTGGAGCGCTAAAATGCTAATTTGGTTAAAGCTTTAAAACTCTTATAGCAGGGAGGGGAGCTGTAATGTATTAGGTAAATGAATGTATCTATTTTTTCTAATTCATACTTGTCTTGTTAACTGGCATAAGCTTTTAGGAAGAAATTATTTTTTGGGAACTGGCATCAGCTTCTTTATTATTTTGAACCCAAGTTCTCACCAATTTCTCAGAATTTTAAACAATCCTATCCGCAATCTGTAGGGATTTTTTTTTTTTTTTTGGTTTTTAATTTCAGGTATCTGGCAAAAAGTTACTTGACCTCAAGAGATTTAGGTTAGGAATATGATATATGCTAAGGCAATCAAACTTGCTATTATTCTTAGTGTTTTTTAGAAAATTTTTGCAAATAGATTTAAGCTTATGCATCAAACCCACACATTTTCGTGGTTGCCTGACATTTTTATTTATGATATAAAATGTTTGCTTATTATCTGAAAGTGAATCAGGTTGTGATTTGTACCTACTGGGCTAGATTTGTGTGTGAAATACATATCGTGGCAATGTGAGACGATGTACTTAATACCAGCTTTATTTACAGTGATGTAAACTAGACTGGATGCAGTCTTTGTTGATATCTTGAACTAAATTTAGTTCTCACATTCGTCTTATCTGATGCATATTTTTTTTATTTTGTAGGACTCTCAGAAAAGCAGAGACCTTTTAGGAACATTTTGGGACAAGGTAAGAAATTTTTCTTTGGAGCTTACTGATACATAGTTATTGTCATGTTTGGCCTCGGTTGGGACCTGACCGAAGTTATTCCCAATGGGACTGAAAACACATGCCTTTGATGTTATTTCTCAACACAAGTTGGAACCTAACATTGTTACTGTTTTTGGCTTGAACAAAATTTCTGCAAGTGTTATTTATTGTTTTATACTTGGACGTGTATATGCATAATATTGACCTTCTTTCTTGTAGCCGTTTGTGTTTCTGCTACCATGCCTAAAATTAACTGAGCACATTCTTTGTGCAGCTCTCTGTGGACGAGGCCAAAGAGTTAGTGTCGCTCAGGAATGTAACGGTGGAGGTGATGGACTAAATATTTTTTAGGAATCTTTTATATTCCACATCATAGCAGCAATTGCTTAATACTTGTTTTCTTTTAGGTTATATATGATTACCAGTTTCTTGACTCATTTCATGTGAGTATGTAAACATAAGCAGGCCAGGTTATTGGTGCCTTCTTAAAATAATAGTGCTTTGCTGCTCTCGATTTTGAAGCCTTTTCCAGTTAAAACATAGTAGCTTCAAACTTTTACCTTGTTTCTAAGACATAGCTACTTATGTAGGACAGGTTCTCATCCATCTTTTGGTTTTCTTCTCCTCATGTGCCATCGAACTCAAACCTGCCTTTCTTTTTCATAGCACATCAAATATTGTTATGATTTGTTTGTTGTGGCAGCTTAACATGTATAAGAGATTATTGAAACGTTTAGCATCTCCCTCAGTTTTTATTTCTTAACTCAAGTTTCTTTTTTTTATTTTCATTGCGCAAAATCCTAAACAGAGTCCCAACATAAATTGATTTTTTACTGTCTTGCTGGGGTCACTGGCTCATTAAGTTTTTCTTCTGTTCTTTATAACATTTAAGTCGCCCCCATAAGCAAAGTTTTAAACAAGATAGTTATGTTTTGGATCATAGATTGATCCATGTCCGTGTCAGTTAACTTTTCACACAAAGGAGATATGACTGTTTCAATGTGATGAACATTGCAAGATTATGTTAAAGTTGAATTTTAAGCTGAATGACAAATTTCGATCTATTTTATTTTATTTCAGCAGTAAAGATTTAGTAGGAGCTTGAAAAAAGGTATTTTTGGGCATGGAAGGCAAATATACTTTATAATGCAAAACTATGTTGCCTCCACCATTAATTTACTGTAATCTGCTTAACCCCCTCCACTTAAAGTATTGTTATGTAAGCATGAATGGCAAGCCTTTCTCACTGCAAAAATGATTTATTGTCAATAAAAGGCAATAATTTGACGTTTAAGTTACCCTCTGCACTATGAAAAATATACTGTTTATCTTGATGACATGCAAAAAATGTGAATTTATTTTCTTGTTTTCCATGAACTTCCCTCGATAGATATGAGTTTTCTCTGTTTTGGATAATAGAAGTTCCATGCATTGTTGAGCTGGGTTCATGGTTCTCTTTCCATATTTGAAATCTTGAAACAACTTTCCCCGTTTATGTTCCTTCAAATATCGAGTTTCTTATTTATTTTGGCACTGCCTCATTTTGTTTATGGCACAATGTATTTTATTTTAAGCTTTTGAATTTGATTGATGCGCTCTGCTCAGAAGATAATCGTAGTTATATTTTGAATTTATTCTCTGTATTTTTTTATTCAAATGGTGCCTTGAACTGTCAATTTTCAGGAAGTCACTGGCTCTTCTGTCATCAAGGCTTTATCTACATGGTTTCGTAGAGCAGGGCTGTTGTCTTCTCTTCCACAGGGGTACATTAAAGCTGGTTTGACACTTTTGGTAAGAAGATATCCAATTTTATGGCTCTGCTATCCCTTTTTTATTTCGTAATTACGTGATGACGCTGAAATACTTTTGAACCTTATCAGGATATTGTCCAAGCAAGCCCTTCAATTTCTCCCATTTCATCACAAGAGTTATTCAGTGTTCTTGATGAAGCAAGTGAAAAGACTTTCTTATGTGCCGGGACAGCCTTGTCATTGCAGAAGTATGTCTTTGATGGAGAGGTTGTGAAGAAGGCTTTGGAAATTAGAAATATAGTAGCTTGCGCCAGTTTTTTAATTGAAATTGTACTGGTAGGGTATTCATGTTTGCCTATTACATCCCTGATAATATCTAATTTCTGAAGTTACAATAATTAACCATACCAATACACTTGATAGGTTAAAGCATGGCTCGTTGACCAGGATGCTGAAGCTCTAAGATGCCAAAAGCTGCTTGTAGATGAGGAAGATGCCGCCCAGAGAAGGTATTGTTGTGATGATAGAAGACATGATATTTCAGTTCATTGTGCAAACAACTTGATATGATGGATCCTTTTGATTTTTTTCACTCGTTTTGAACGGTCATCATTTCTATAAGCAATTTTCTAGTAGGGTCGTAGTTTGTGCTTGGTATTATATGAAAATCATACTCTACTTATTTTAAAAAAAGAACTTTCTTTATGATATTTGCGACCTTAGAGCATATATTAACTCATATTTCCTTTTTAGATCATCTCAATTGTGATTCTAATTCATTTGATGAACTTATTAGTATACTAAATTAAATAATGACATAATTCGTTAGAAAAAGGAGTGATAGCTACTTTTTCCTCTATAACAGGGTT
This sequence comes from Phalaenopsis aphrodite, assembly GCA_003013225.1. NCBI lineage: Eukaryota > Viridiplantae > Streptophyta > Magnoliopsida > Asparagales > Orchidaceae > Phalaenopsis > Phalaenopsis aphrodite. Next base: position 228,309 of record NEWO01000082.1, read on the forward strand.
TTTAGTTACTTGTTGGATTTCTTCGCGACTTGTTGGATTTCTTCGCGACATTTTCCTTTAAGTAATTTATACTATTGCTAGTATGTCTCACTCTGTATGTCCATTTTTGTAGGGCTTTTCAAGAAGTTAAAAATCAATGTTTATCAGGTTACGGAGTACTAAAACATGTTGTTTATCTAAGGACTTTCAATAAGTTTTGACTGGCGTTGAGTGGCACATTTAATTTCAGGCTCTCTTTGAGTTTCTACTGGATCTAATTTTGCATTGTTTTTGGTAGCTGGATCCAATTTTGCATTGTTTTTGGTAGCTGGATCCTCAAATTTCAGGGTTTCTTTCAGAAACTAATTACACTTTACCTGCTTATAATATCACGAAAAATATAATAGTCATGGTGTTTCTCCTATGTAATTTTCTTGAAGCCTGAACTTTTCCGAGTCTTAAAATTATTCACTTTTGTGTTTTCTATTTGGCAGACAAGCTGAGCTTTTGGAAAGGAAACGATTGAAGAAGCTGAGGCAAAAGGAACAAAAAGTGAGCGAAACTTCCAATGGGGGAAAAGTTGATTCTAAGAGCCGTTCAGTTGACTCTCCTCCTGACCGCATGGGGTCCACAGAAGTGTCCAGCTCTAGGGATTCATCTATCGACTTCACTTCAGAAGAATCACACAATCATGAACACCAGTTGGATTTTATGGAGTCATCAGCTGCTGATGATGACAAGAATACTGACCAGAGTGGAAGCCGCAATGTACAGAAAGAAGATCAAAATACAAGCGATTTAGCTTGCTGTTCTGATGATGCTGAGCAGAATGTAATCCACCAGACTCGAGGAACTGGCCAGATGCAGCCAAATCACTCCCGACATGTTCACTCGAAAACCGCTCAAATTATTCCTAATGGTTTTCAAGCAGGTCAGGTTTCCGCATCATCAAGGTCTTCAGTTAACATTCGCCACAACAGCTCCAGGGACTCCAAGGCTATAAGTCGTCCAAATAACCATAAGGTTTGGACCATAAAATCAAGGCCTGAGAGCGAAGATGGAAGATATGGAGAACTTGCTAGTCAACCATCTGTTTCTGACAGAGTTGAAGTCCTTATTGGTTCAATCAATGTATCACTCAGAGATGGTGATCTTCCACACCCAAATACAATCTCGGAATCACAGAGACAGGAGAAGCTTGACCTGGCTAAGCCTGATTCAAATCTTAACAGTGTCAGTAAGTCTCCAACAAAACTGTGGAGACCAGTGAGCCGCCATGGCGATGGAAATTCCATTGAAATTGATCACGGTGATGTAAAACCTGGTATTTCTGCTACTAAAGATGCTGAACGGCTGCTACCCGATGGAAGCTGTCCGGCTTTTGATAAAATAGTTTCTGATTGCGAAAATTGTGGAGGTGGACCTATGATGTTCTCAAGCGAAGCTGCCAAAGCTTTCCTTGCTCTGAGTAAGTTACATCCTCTATCCTTATTTGTAAGCACAAACCTACTTTTCAAATATATGCCACTCAATTCTAATTTATCTACGTATCTAACACCTAAACTTTATTTTCTAGATATATCCCACCTTGTGCATGAGAAGGTGCATTTCACTTTTTAAAAGTTAAAGTAATGATATTTTTGAGGTGACATGAAAGATTATTTTTTTTTGTTAAGTGATATGAAAGATTTGAGTGTTATAAACGTAAGAAAGCAAAGTTGGAATGTTAAATATGCAAATACGTAGAAGTGGGGTGGTCTGTATGTAAGTGCCCCATTTTCTCTCCAGATCTATTGGCTGTTGTGTGCCACAAAATCACAAATATTAATTGCTCAAAGTTAAATGGAGGATTCTTGGGGTGGTGTTTGGCTGCAATTAGGATTTAGTAAATTAGAAAATTGTTAATCCGATAAATACATCTGTGGATTTAGTAAATCTGGATTTAAGCCGGATCGAAGCCAAAATTTTATCCCTTACATCCGAAAATTCACAAATTCCCAGGTCTCTTGCATTTTTGCATTAGGGTGGAGTTTGTAAATGCGGTGATAAATTATATTCAAAGATACCATCAAACACTTCCTTAGTTAGTTTCAACTGTTAAATCTTCATCATCTCTGTGACAAGATATATATCTTACTGGTGCTTGAAATTGATTTACAGGGTGGAAGGAGGCCATTGCCGGAGATCAGGTGTTGGTCATTTCTTCCCCAGAAACTGACGCTTCAGGAGGTCCTAATCCCATTGAAGGTAACTTTGCAAATTCACCCTTACAAACATCAGATTTCCACGGACGGCACGTCCTCGGACGTGTCGAGAATCGGCTGGTGGGTACTGGCGTCAATGACCCCGCAACAACTGGTTCGTGGCATTTCAAATTCAGACCGAAGGCCGAGAAGACCTCCAGGTTAAAATATGTTCCCAAGCAGAAGAGTTAGGCCTGCAGAGGATTTTGAAGAGTTGTGCAGTTTCAATTGACCAGTTTCTTATTAGCAGAGGTTCGGTATTCGGTGTTCTTGAAGCTATATGCCTTTTTGAATCTCTTTCTGGTTTCATTTTGCACTTGATAGAATTCGTTGATGACCGCCAAACTATAGTCTTTATTTCTTTGAATGATTTATAGGGGAACTTTTTTTATCTCTGAAAGTTCTTTTTTGGTTTTTGTTTATGTAATAATTTCTTCTTTGGTTTTAATAGTATTGATTATGATATCATTTTGGAGGGGTCGTCCTTTTGTTTTCTTCCTCTACAACCAAAAGTTTTTAAGAGGTTTTGATGATATATTTGTGACCGAACTGAAGACGAATGTATAATAAAAAAGATTTCTCCATTGATTTAATGGTTCAAGGAGTTTCCAATTTATCATTATATTATCCTTGTTGATGTTTACCCAAGTCCTTGCTGCATCTCCTATTGATAATTTGATCGTTGTTGACTCGTTGCTGTAAAGGAAAATGACAGTTCATTGGATCAAATTGTGTTTTAGCTGCAGGTTTATGTAGTTCTTCATGGATTATAAGGTAGAATGTGCATATTTTACAAATAAGTTCTTATATATATATATATATATATATATATATATATATATATATAAAATTAAATGTCAAAATAGTTCCCATGGGGTTCTTTTAAAATTTAGTTTACAAAAGTGTTAAAATAGTTAATTTTTATTTTAAAATTGAGCTTTAATAATCTTTCATCGGTTATTTTAATCTTAATTTAATGAGTTTGAGAAATATTTTGTCACTTCTATAAATTTGGGGACTGGGGAATATTTTCTCACTTTTATAAATTACGGGACTAAAAAAATCTCGTGAAATAGTTGCGTACTATTTTGACACATATATATATTGATGCCTGCCGGTAGAGTAATGAATTAGTCACAGTTGAAAGAAAGACAACTTTATAATAAAATGTAGAATCTAATATTGTATTTTGATTTTCAATGTGTTGACACATCAAGACATAACGACTTTGTACCAGACAAATCAATCTGTCTAGCAAGCTCACAAATTTTTTGTAAGGGTTCAAGAATCTTTTTATAAAGATGATTGAGTCTAACAATTTCTATCATCGTTCCAATTTCTTTCAACCCATTTTGTATCATCAAGTTTAAAATATGAGCAGTGCAACAGACATAAAAAATCTCCAGTAATGAAAAAATTAAATCTTCTAGCAATTTTTTTTTTTCAAATTTTTAGCAGTCATATCATTGATTGATACATTATTCAAAGTAATGGTACTAACTTTATTTTATAAACTACATTGCTACAAACTTTTGAAAATTGCGTAATATATCATAGCCCCGATATGTAGATGCTCTAAATCATTAAAACTAATTATCATGAAATGTAGTTTCCAATTAGAACTAATATAATGTATAGTAAGACATATATAACCAATTATTTAATTTGATGTCCAATAATCTCCAATAAGTGAAACTCTCTTAACTAACTTCAAATACTTTTTCAGTTTTTCTTTTCAATTTTATACACTTTCACAGTCTTCTTTGATAGAAAATCTTGAAATTTTACAATAGTTTGGATTCAATCATTTCATCAAAATATTAAATCATAAATACTTGGTTGCTATGAAGGGATACTAATGCACATTTATTGCCTTAGCCACAATATTATTTAATATACTATGTTCGTATGCAAATGAAACACATAAAACATAAATAGAGTCAGTTTCCTCCATATCATCAGTCATTGGGTCAAAGAGTTTTTATTTTTATCACTACCTAAACTTTTGTTATAGTAACTGGCCCAAAAAAACCAACCAATAAAAGAGGGAAGGCAAGCCTTTGGTTTAAAAAAAAACTCAAAAAAAAAATGCAATTCCAACCAAGGAAAAACCTCCCAATTTCCGGAAACAAAAATTTAGTAAAGTGTTTACATACATATGATATTTGTCTTATATATTTCTTAGTTCATTTGAAGCAACTTCACCCGCAGTCTCCAAAGGAGTCGGTGTCACATCATTATGAGACTAACTTGTAAAACCATTATATTTGGTTGAGAAAGACTAGTCATTGCTTTTATAAAAAAAATTATACAATAAGTTAATAAATATCTCTTGCATACAAATTCTTGTATATTTACACACAAATTATAAAAAAATTCATACGTACCACACTAAGACTAGCCAAACCGACACAAAATCATAACATATGAACCAACACTAAAACATTGAAACACCAATTAACAATGTGATACCAAACCAATGCCACGCAAAACCCAGAAAATCGGTAAACATTTTTTGTAATCGGCTTTCAAAGATGAAAAATGTAAGATTGGTATAAGTTATCGAGTAGACCAAAAAGAGAAGGTGAGGTCAGAGAGAGAGAGATGAAGCTACAAGCAAACAACAAACCATACCACCGAATGTTTGTTGCCCACTGAAACGCTGGAGCAGTGGTTCCTCAACCTAGGGCTAGGGATTTCGAAAAAAGACAAAGGGGATGAAAAATACATCAACACAGAACGAGTCTTAGGATCGGGATTTAGGATCAGAGTGGTTGCATTTGTGAATGAAAAAAAGTTAGGGACCTTCGGGTTTAGCGATAGCAGAGCAGATGGTTCAAATACTTAATCAACAGAGCGAATGTTCTGAATCGTAGATAAGTCGCGATGCGGACGGTGGATATGAAATCTACATTAAATTTCAATCCAATCATATGTTAATTGATTCAATCCAGCCGTGACCCGAAATCAGATAAAAAAAAATTTGATCCAAAAGTTTGACTCATAGCTCAGCTCATTCGTTCTAGATTTGAGCTCCGATTCGAAACAATTTTCGAGCCATTAACCATATTCGAGCAAATTTCTCAGCCCTAATCATCTGAGAAGGAGATGCTGAAGATGGAAGTATTAAGAGAGACACGTATTTGATAATATTAAACATTATGTATGATATATATATAAATAATATTATTTCGGGTATAATTTCCTTAAAATTGGAACTAAAAGCGACTTACTCACAATGTAGCAACTTGTGATCCGCCGCAACGTCACCACAAACACCGCACAGCTGTCTTCGTCCGCATGCTGCGCCGGTTGAAAAATATGGAATTACTTTTTAACTATCTACGTGTCGTTTATCTAGTGCTCTAACGGCTAGGGTTAGGCAAGTAGGGCCCACTTGGCTGGACGCTAAACGTGCCGCGCGGCATGCTTGCATTATTGAGATGCGAGAATCTATAAATAAAAAATTTAAAAAAAATCCTTTATATTAAAATTTCTGTGACGTTAATATTTAAATCAGTAAATTTTTTTCAATAATAAAAAATAATATTCCCTTACTCTATTTAATGGAAAAAATCTGCGTACGAAAGAGTTGCGTACGTCTGTAGGGAGAGTTTTAGGGGATTATAACTCTGTTATACCTCTTGTAATATCTATGTAACCTATAGTAACCTATAATAACCTACAAATATATGAAACAGAAGCGCGAAACTTATTAGAATGTACATCTAGATTATATGAAGGTTAAAGGGAAATAACACAGTTATAACCCCCCAATACCCTCCATGTAACCTATTTGTAGGTTATAGACGTACACAGCTATGTATACGTCTTACGTATGCAAACTTTTTTCTTTATTTAATTTTTTTGATGGAGGTAAAAATACTCTCATAACATATGAACATAGAAGAGAAAAAAAAAACATATATATATAATTAATTAACTAATTAATTAAAGGTCAAGTTATTAATTTATATTCTCCATTTAATTATATTAAAAATTTATTTTTATAGATCATAATTTCAAATCACATATTCTTAAAAAAAAATATTGGGGGATTTACATATATACCAAACAATTCCTATATATTTATATATTTAGCACTCAATTTTTAACATTTATATTCATAATACTTAGAGCTAGGTGGTATGTATCTAAATGTCCCATTTCTTTAAAAATATTAACATTAAATCATCATTTTGCATGCCCAAGAAAACGTAGTTGAGAAAGTTCTCTTAACTATTCTAAAACCATTTAAGTTTGGACAAATACCATATAATATAGATTTATATGATAGATAAATGATATGTTATGAAAAACAACGACAAGAAAGTGGAAAAATCGGATAAAAATTTGCAAACCAGAAAATAAAACACAGATTTGCGTGATTCGGCTAATTTGCATGCATTCATGGAGCTGCATAGAATTATAGTATTTCGAGAAATTACACCGTCGAGTGCCTCAACGTTTACAATAAAATTTCTTTTCTTTTTCTTTTTTCCTTTCTTTCTTAGCTTAAGAGAATTTGACTCAGCACTTATGACAAATCAAAAGAGGTTATTTAAAAAAAAACGGGAGAGAGGTAAGCAGAGATGTGGGTGGGAGAGAGGTAGGTGAGACGCGATAGGTGATGTAGGTAAGTCACAAACTTCATACATTTAACATGATATACAAAAACATTATATACTTATATATAGAGATAAATGCAACAAAAAATTAGTTAAATGAGTTGGCAAAAAGAGAGATAAATACAAAGAAAGGGAGAAATTATAATATCTCATATGACATATTACAATAGGTTATGCATTGAAAGTTTTTAAAAGTGATTTAATGGTCTTATTTGGACTTGTTTTGACTCAGATTGAACTAATTTTAGTACGGTTGAATCAGTCCCGTCGTGTGGGTTGGTTTAACGGTAATTTTGCCAAAATCCGATTTCTCGATGATTTATAATTTAAGTTTGAATATTTTTTACTAAAATAACTGTCTTGAGATTTGTTTGGGACGAAAAAAAATTGTTGATGGCCGTATCAATGCTACATAAATTTCCCATTATGTTAATACTTAATTTTAAAACATAAATTAAATAGTATAGCATTACTCTAATTATATTTAATCAATTTTATAATACATCGTTTATAAATATATTTTGATTACTCTCATGTAATTTATAATTATGATTAAAATTATTCAAATTAGTTTGAATTAAACAGAATTATGTGTGTGTATATATATATATATATAGAGAGAGAGAGAGAGAGAGAGAGAGAGAGAGAGAGAGAGAGAGAACTCTATTGTCATAAATGTTCTTATCATGCTTCAATAAATTAATTAGATAGTAAGAACGGGTTTATATCTAATTAGTTAGCTAATACTAAATATTATCAACTTGTGTCTGTAATAATTAAGAAGTAGATTGGTCGGTTTGCTGACAAATTAGGGCTGGAATGTAATTTAGCTGCTTTTTGTGTATTTGACTGCAAATTGATTTTTTATTTTTATTTTCTAGATAATGTATTTAAACGATTTTGTTTATCACTAAAGCCGCTTTTTTAGTGTGTTCTTCAACAATACTATTCCCAATGCTAAGACAAAAACAAAGCGACTACAAATTAAAAAAAGGATTAGGAGTCAGCTGTTTAATTATATAATTTATTATTCTGTAAA
>NEWO01000082.1:236251-263399 GCA_003013225.1 Phalaenopsis aphrodite
ATATATATATATATATATATATATATATATATATATATATATATATAAGGAAATCAGGCAGATGCCCAAATACCGATTTTTCAAGTGCTAGGCTCCATAATGAGAGCCCGTGCATGTGTCTAAATACTGTAGAACCCAGCACCACTAGGGATCGAACCCGTGACTTGAGGGGATCTACAGTAAACCCGCCAACCAATAGTCCACAACTTGCAGCAGATCCTTGATATATATAATATTATCTTTCTTATCAATATAAAGAAAGCATAAAAATTTGACCACAAAAATTCAGAAGTTTCTGTTCTCTTATGGGTTTAATTGAAAATTTATTAATTTCCCTATCATTAATAAATACTAAATACGGCCCACAACTAAAATTTGGTAGTCGTGGGCTATTTTTCTCAAAATAAGCCAATTTGTTTTTATAAAGAAAAAAAATAAAAGCCTATAAAAATTATACTAAAATAAATATTTTTTTAATTAAAAAATCCAAAATAAAAATAAAATTGAGCAGAAACACAAAATGAAATTGAAGTGATGCCCTCAAAAAATTCCCCTAATCAAAACTTATAAAAGCTAAGATTGTGGAATTAAAATATAGAAACCAATTAGTTCTTTAGGTATGTTTTAAGTAAGGGCAATTAGAAACAAACCACCAAAAACTTACTATTTACACATAAACCACCCTCTTTCATCCATTTTTAAAATGCTCACTCAAGCATCAAAATTCACGGTTTCTATTTTTTGTTGTAAAAAATGCGACCGCAATAAAGCGAAAAATCAGATCGACAAAAAAATTCGCAAAGCAAAAGCACACAGATTTATGTGGTTCGACAAATTGTCTACGTCTACGGAGTTGCAGTGGATTTTATTTCTTCGAGGAATACAACTGTCAATAACCTTGATGATTGTAAGAAAAACTGTCCCTCTTTTCTCTCTCCTCTCCTTCGACCTCATCTTTACTTGTTTACCTGTGAGCCACTAAAGAAAAATGAACCGCAAGGAAGAGGGAAGTCCTCACCGCAAGCAAATCACAGAAGAGACAGTAGTAGAACTTGGAACCTTACAATTCCTATTTTGTCCGCTTTGATCCAAAGCCTTATACAAAACCACGGAGGTGGAGAACAAATAACTTTTAATCGATGGCGTGCAAGCATTTAATGGTAGCGTGCAAGCATTTAATTTCTACAAGTAGACCTGGGCTCCACTAAACCAAAAATTTTTCACTTTTATCAAATTCTTAATAGTGTGAACTTGACACGAGTAAATACATGGTTCAAAAAAATGCAAATTTGAAACTATCAATGTTTAGGGTAATGTGTATGCAATTATCCCTTTAAATAATTGATGAATTTTTCCATTTTAAGGGGCATTTACATACATACCTTTACATTTCTTTTTTATTTTCATATCTAGCACTTAAAATTTAATATTTACATGCATATATGACGCTGAAATCTGTCATTTGACACCAAACTTTCTGTAGAAATCTCTCAAGCTAGATTTCCCCATTGGTGCTATCCATAATGTTCACATACTTTATGTTGTTGTTAACAATGCAATCATCTTATGTTGCTACGTAGGCTAATTGGTGGCAAAGTCATACAATGTATAGATATCCCTAAGAACAATTATTCATATTATTTGCTCTCCTTCTAAATTGACATCAATATATTCCTACAATTTTAAGTTAACTCTAGACTATTTAAGGATGCAATTAGTTGGGCATTTTGAATAATGCATAATCCATTTTGTAACATATACTATTTATCTTAATGATTTGATATGAATAATTGTTATTGTTGTGTAGATCATTACATGTATCCAGAGGCCATTTACATGTTTTAAGATACTTTAGTATGATAGTATTTCTTTCTTTTTTGTACATTTTAGATAGCAACTTTTAAAAGAGTTTTATGTGACTTTGTAGTTCTTTATATTGTCATATGTTTCAAGATATATTTTTTATATTAAATTCTTTGGTTGTTGAATTTTGACCAATTCGTGGACGCACGCTTCGAGGAAAGAGTTAAGGAGGGGAAGAATGGCCTGAAGAGCTAGAAAATGATAAAGATACAGTGTCTAATGATTAGTTGATCATCCATTGTTATATAGATCTCTCATTATTTATAGAGGAATTTTCTCATGTAATATAAACTAGCGATCATCACACAAAGATCTTCCGGGTCCCCTTGTGTCTTCTTTTAATGTTGACAAACAATTCATATGATTTTTTATCATATTATCCTCTAATAGCTTCACACTTTACACTCTAGTTCTCATGTGTCTGTCAAGTCATATCCTCATAAGCATGTTTGGATCCTAAAATAATTCATCAGTAAGCTAATTCAACCATAAAATAAATTGGTTCTTCATTTACTAAGTTGTTCGAAGATCATGAAACAGATTGAGCCATCTTATCAAATGGGCAACTTGAGCTCAATTGATGAGGGGATAATATTCATTCGCCAGCCCGCACTAGATAGCTCTTCTATCCAAGTTTGGACTATTAAATTGAAGAACTCCGAGTTTTGCTTTAATGTATTATTTGGATCTTGATTAAAAGTTTGGTATGTGTGCATCTGACTGTATAAGCATCTGAACTTCAATATTTTCTTCTAAGTTTATGAGGGTAAAGACGATTTGGGGGAAAAAGGTATAAACTTTATGAGTGAAGATGAGAGGCAAAGAAATATGATATGTTTCATAGAAATATGACATAACTAGGGATGGAAGATAATGAGAAATTTTCTTTATTTAATTAATATTGTTGCATAAGATAAGTTTTAAGAGCATGCTTTTATTGGTTGAAGTTTTTGTTATATATTGTTTGTAAATCATACTAACACACACGCACACACACACACACACACATATGTTTATATATATTGTACATCTACCAATGTTGATCCTGAGGAGATCTAACAGTTTAAAATGAATGAGTATGAATAGGATGGACTCGCTTACAAAATATCATGATGCCCTTTTGGCCGACCGAGTAAAGTTGTCTTTGTCAATCCAACAAGGCCAAAGATGATCGAACAAAGAGACGGGTCAAAGACGACTAAAAGATGCAAGGTTAAATTAGTCAAGCAGAAATGAGAGAAAAGAGTATCAAAGCGAACCACTACATGAGAGTAAATTCTAGGAAAAATATGTTCCCTGCTATCTCCAAACATCCTAGGGATGTCTCGGGGCTCCTCATCAAAGTTTTAAGGATCAACATTCATGCCATATCAATTGACTGACCCATAGTGACCAAGCTCTGCTGATCGAGGAGATCTCAGCCGATCGAGTTGATTTTGTCGATCTGAAGCCAACTAAACCTAGCTGACTTAGTTAGAGGGCGGTCAGACGATAGACTCATACATGAAAAATAATAGAAATTCTCTAGTAAACAGAGAAAAAAGAAACATCATGATATTGTACTATCTCATATATAAATAAGGGAATCATTTTATATGGTTTCCATCCCAAAGGATTTGATATGTTTTCCATCCCACAATGTGGAAGCTGATCGATTCAAACCAGAGGTGTCATGGAGCAACAAAAGGAATGGGAAGGAGTCCCATAAAGTATTATTTATAAGAGTCAAAGACACATAAATCAAGTGATTACATGTATTAAGTCATTAATTAAATAATAAATGAAATCTACTATAATACTTTATTCTTATATTCTTATCACAACGTTGTTTTAAGAATCAAGAGAATCGAGAAACAAAAATATGTATATAATAAATATGGTAGTGTTGATTCTTAAAAGACCTTTCTGTCCAGAATGAAAGAGTGTGACTAAGGAGACCCACTAACATAAAATCATGAAGCCTCCGACCAAATGAAGTTGTCCAAGCCAAGCTAACAAGACCAAAGTTGATCGAATGACGAGATAGGCAAAATACAACCACAATATGCAAGAATGAGTCATTCAGTCAGAAACGAGACAAAAAAGTATCCTAAACAACTATCACAAGAGAACCAATTAAGGGAAAAATTGTTTTCCTTGTATCTTCAATCATCTCAGGGACGTCTAGAGGTTCCTGATCAGTGGTCAGTGATCAACAGTTGGACCATGTTAACTAACCGAACTATGTCGACCAAACTCGGCTTACCGAGCTGTTCTCCGCTGACGGAGCTTAGCTTATTGTCTAAAGCAGAGAGTAACCAGACGATAAGCTCATTTAAAATTTAAAAAATAATTCAATACAAATTTCTTTAAAAATAGGGCAGAAATATAACATCATTATATTGTAATAAAATATGATCATTTAAGATTTATTATATCTCTCTCTTTATTTATGTCACATTTATTGGTTTTGATTCAAGAATAAATTAAAATATACAAAGTATAAATAAGCTTAAAATGTAAAAGATAAGAGAAAGGAGGAATTGGAATCCCTAAACCGCGAATTGGAATGCCCTTTCCAGAACCAACTCCTCCTTTTATTTATCATCATAATACAAGCACCATCAACCTACAAAAAGCCACAAAAATACATAATAATCATTATCAGTCCCTAATTACGCCATTTTCTTTTGCCAACTCTCCTATAAAGTGCACCCTATCCCTTAGCAGCTCCTCTTCACCCCACCGATAAAGCTATCAGCTTTTACTCCCGCCCACCTCTGTCCTTGCAGATTTGGAAGAAAACAGAGAAATTTAAGATGCAGGGTAAGGAGGAAGACGTTAGCTTGGGAGCTAACAAGTTCCCCGAAAGGCAACCTATCGGAACTGCAGCGCAGACGGAGGAGAAAGACTACAAGGAACCTCCGGCGGCGCCTTTATACGAGCCTGGGGAGCTCAAATCCTGGTCTTTTTACAGAGCTGGGATAGCAGAGTTCGTTGCCACTTTCCTCTTTCTTTATATAACTATACTGACTGTGATGGGAGTGGTGAGCTCCAATAATAGGTGTAGAACAGTAGGAATTCAGGGGATCGCTTGGGCTTTTGGCGGAATGATCTTTGCTTTGGTGTACTGTACTGCCGGGATTTCAGGTGAAACAACCTTGCTTTCTTTAGATCTGTGTTCTTTTTTTCTTATTTCATCTCTGTTTTGTCTGTAAGTTTGAAGATTTTAGGCTGTTTTTTATGAGATCCAAAGGGTTATAATTTTTTGCCTTTTTTTTTTCTTAAAGTTTCTATGGTAGTTTTCAGGATCTATACCTTAGTTTACTTTGAAGTTTTGGAGTTATATGTCTTTTTTTTTTTGTTTCATTTTGAGTCTATGGCTCATTGTTCTTGTTCCTCTTTAATGGAGATTGCTTACTATTTCTCTATCTGCATCAAAGATAATGTCTTTATCAGTTTAAGGTGCTGTCTGGTAGCAGGATTTAGGGACTGATATAAAGCTCAAATTTGTTTCTTTCTCCTCTCCAAACTAAAAAAATGAGTCATTTTCTCAACTTACCTTACAGCTTTCTCTTCCAAAATTTACATTTTATATTTGAGAAACCACCCTTTTATAGTTGAAATTTTAAATAACAAAATACTCATTATTTCATGTTCTAGATCCATGAACCATTCAAAACAGAACAAGGGGAAACCTATTACAAATTAAATAAAAATTGGATTTTGATCTCTGATGAACTATATCTGGTCCATGCAGGCGGGCACATCAACCCTGCAGTGACTTTCGGTCTCTTCCTTGCCCGAAAGCTTTCCCTCACCCGAGCTCTCTACTACATGGTGATGCAGTGCCTGGGCGCCATTTGTGGCGCCGGCGTAGTCAAGGGCTTCAAGAAGAGCATTTACATGGCCAACAATGGCGGAGCTAATTTTGTCAACCCAGGCTACTCCAAGGGTGACGGCCTCGGTGCCGAGATCGTCGGCACCTTCGTCCTCGTCTACACTGTCCTGTCAGCCACCGATGCCAAGCGGAATGCAAGAGACTCTCATGTTCCTGTGAGTAATCCGCTTACACTTTGAGCTGTGAATTTAACTTGAAGATTTATTTGAATTTTGGCTGGGATCTAGATCGGATTGAAATAAATGAGTCGCAGCCAAAGTTTTGTATCTAATTTTCTTCGAGCCATCCTCGGCTCAGCTCAGCTCAATATGGGATCATTAATAGCGTGCAGCTATAAATTTAGCAAATTTATCTCGAAAATTATTTTTCACTCAAAATGGTTTCGAATCTTGGCTTGGATCTAGATTGGATTGAAATAAATGAGCCGAGACAGGGGCCAACATCTTGATCAAATTTTTTTCAAGCCAATCTTGAGCCAGCCCCATCTCTGCTTGAAATCGGATTGTTAACAGCCATACTCCCTTCCATCAACAGAAAACTCCAGATTCTATCTCAAACTAATCTTCCAACCTACTTTGTTTACAGATCCTTGCACCACTTCCCATCGGATTCGCCGTCTTCCTGGTTCACCTGGCCACGATTCCGATCACAGGGACCGGCATCAATCCGGCGAGAAGCCTCGGAGCTGCCATAATCTACAACAGATCCCATGCTTGGGATGATCAGGTTTTCTTCAATCTCCATGATAAAAAAAAAAACCTCTTTTGATTTCTCCTGGGACTGAACAATTATGATGTCTTCTTCTGCATTTCAGTGGATCTTTTGGGTTGGACCGTTCATTGGAGCTGCGCTTGCTTCCATATACCATCAGGTTGTCATAAGAGCCATTCCGTTCAAGAGCAGGCCATGAACTTAGTTTTCTGTACTTGTTGCTCCATCTTTTCTTTCTTATATGGTAGCCGAATCTCTTATCTGCTTGCTTTGTCTGCTTCTTTGCTTTCTGTGGGTGTAATTTCTGCTGTCAGCTTGTTTAGGGATTTTGTAAATTATTGTGGGGATGTTGAAGAACAGTTTTATGGCGTGGAGTGCTGTTGCTCTTATCTTGTTATATTTGGCTGTTTATGATGCAGTAAAAATGAAACAGGATCATTTACATATTCTTATGCATTTACATATCTAATATGTAAATTATAGCTGTTAATTAATATTTTGTAAGATGGTTGTGCTTTGTTTGTGGTGGAGACCATGATATTATATTATAAGGAAGATTTACATTCATATAACTCTATTCTTATGTATTTATATATCTAACACATTTTAATTTTCTTACATTCATGTTTTTTTTAAGTTAAGATAGTTGTAATATTTTTACATGATGCCAAAGATTTGGATGGTTTGAATATAAAAAGTAAAGTTTCAATGTTAAAACATGTAACTACAAAGAAATTGGGTTGTATGCATGTACTTGAAGTTATAAACAACACTTATCATATATATGGAGGTCCACTCTACATGCTTATTCATGTTTCTTTTATAAATGTTTTAAAAATGTATGATAAATATATGAATTTGTATAAGTGGATGATGATGATGACATGTGGATATTGATGTTTGTTTGAAAGTGAAGTAGTTGGTTGTCATAATGGAGGGATATTATAATGGCTGACTATAAGTCTGGCCCACCATCACATGGGGGTTGTTTAACAACAGATATATATATATATAACTTCTCTCTAAAAGTTAAAAATAGCGATTTTTCTTAGAGATTTGGATGGTATAAGTATAAAAAGTAATGTCTAGATAGATTTTAGAAATGCAAATATGTAAGATTTGGGTGGTTTGTATCTAACATGTGATTTTGATATTATGCGTTGAGAGAGATTTTGATATAAGATTTTCTTACACATAAACAGTACAATAACAACCAAATAAATTAATAGTTAATTTGTATCGTGTATGTATGTATGTATATATATATATATATTGAAAGAGAGAGAGAGAGAGATGCCTGTGTTCTTAGCTCAGTTGGCAGAGTATCCATTTCGGCGTTATAAGTCTCCTATGGATTGAGGTTTGAATCTACCCATGCGGGTTGTCAGCTATATGAGGGTGGTACTAGAGTGGTTGGGCGCATGGGAACGACCTAAATCTGATGGGTTGCGAACCGGGGGTGGTTGGCGGTTTCGCTTGTCAACCATCTTTTGAAATATATATAGATGCTTTTGGAATCATAATTTTCATGTTGTTGAATTAAGATATGTTCTTGAATAGAGTCCAAGACATGAGAGAGAGAGAGAGAGAGAGAGAGAGAGAGAGAGAGAGAGAGAGAGAGAGAGAGAGAGAGAGAGCACTTCAAATTAATGGACAATAATTAGAATTCTTGATTTACCCTTTTACCTGAAATGATCCCCTAATTTATAAAGAAAGGAGTACAATGTATAAAACTACATGTCTTCCCCTGCTATAAAAAGGGTGTTACAATATATTTTAGGTATTTTCTATGTATAGGTGTTTTGTTCAGCCACTCTATGACTCGAACAACTGAGATCTGTCGGTTGTGGTTTAACAAGACCTGTTTGGTCGATTGCCTTGTATCAGGGTTTTCTGTCAACCTTAGAAGGTCTTCGGGCCAGCGAGATTTGACTTGGTCAGCTTAGTTATGCTAATCCGCTATGCTAGACTGGTTGACTTTTATTGATCCTTGGATAAGCAACTCTTGTCAACAGAGCAATACTAGGATATTTGGGAGAGGGTAAATCACTGTAATTCAACAGGTAGTTTACTGCTTGAGGAGGTCATCATTCGGGGATGCTTCAGGTGGTTATGTGGTGATTATTACTCGACTCTTTGTAAGAAATCTCAAGGGCATTTGTGAAATAGCTGGTGATACTGCATTCTTCCATTGGTTTTTTCTTCGAACATCCTTTATTTGATTGGCCTCCAACCTCAGTTTAACAGGGTGGTCAAATATGTCTTTTTGTATTGCACTAATGAATGCTTAATCTCCCGCTCATATACCTTTGGTCTTCCAATAGTAGACCCTTGGTCTTTCGCTGACCCCTAATCTTTCCATTGGTCTTCCGCTTGTGGGCCCTTGATTTTTTGTTTGAGAACTGCCCTTGGTCTCCCATTAGTGGGCCCTCCTTTGTTCCTTTTGTAATTAGGATTTTCTTAATATTTGTGCAGATACCTATGTGATGTACACATGTACAAAAATAGATCTATAAGTTATTAAAAGTAGGGTTGTCAACTTGGCTCGTTGTTCTCGAACAGCTCGTTAAGTAGCACGTCTTCGGCTAGTTAAACAACTTTTGTTTGGCTCTAAAAGAAATAAATAAATAAATAAATGTAAATATAAATATATTTACCCAATTCATATATTAATATCACATAAGAAATATATTTTTATTTTGGGCATTTACATACACACGACCCAATTTTTTTCACCTGATCCGGCCCGAACCAACCTGATACTTCGAAAAACAACATGTTATTTGCGACAACGATGTTATTTGTGTGTTTTCAGGGGCAATAACATCGCAATAACACAGTAAATTTACACACAACCGCTGACAACACACCAATGACATTGTGGGTTACCTCAAATAACACAGCAAAAACACCACAATAACACCACAAATTAACTCGAATAACAACCCTGCCAAAATATTCCTATAACACCTCGGGTTTCCTCAAATAACACCGAAAGAACACTTGAATAACACTGCAATAACACCACAATAACACCATAAATTTGTGTGTTTTTGCATTGTTATTGTGGTGTTATTGTGATGTTATTAGAGTGTTACTCCAGTGTTATTTGAGTTAATCCGCGGTGCTATAGGCATGTTTTCGATGGTTGTATTTTTCAAGTAAATATGCAGTGTTATTGTGATAATATTGCTGTCGAAAACACACAAATAACACTGCTGTCGTAAATACATCAATTTCGAGTTGAACATGAGTCGAACACGAATAGGAATATGTTATTCTAGTTGAACACGTACACAGTTCACGAGCCATTTCAAACACAAGCCAATCTCGAACACGAGTCAAATTCGAACGAGCCGAGGTTGAGCCGTTTACAACCCTAATTAAAGGTGAAGGGATTTTAATTATTTATTTTTCTTTAAATTTTGAGTTCTTTTCCTTATTTTTTGCCATCATTCAAGTCAGGATTAACCATTAGACTTCGAATCCTTGTCGTACACATAACTTTGTTTTATAAAAATTTTGAGCCTAGAATTGTAGTTTTAAACTCCCACTTGAGCCAATTTAAAGTTGATTTCATGCAACTAAAAAATATAATGAATTTTCAGTTCAATTTTTTTTTAAAATTTATTTACAAAATATATACTCTTTATATTCTATTTGAACTATCAAATTGACAAAATATATCCTTTTGGGCTTCACCATCAAATTGTCAAAAAATGCAACAAAAATAATTTTGAGTATTTCAAAGTGAATCTAAGATTTTGAGATAGTAAACTTATGAGTTTCTTTAATCAATTTTACTTTTACTAAGTCTTAATTTAGAAAGATGGGCCGAAGCATAAATGTGGCCCATGATAATCATATTTAAACTTAAGTTAACTTGACTCGAGCACCCAAAACTGAAGTTAATTTTCTCAAAAAAATTATTTAACATATTTAGGTACTAAACAAACTATCATATTATGACTAAAGACATTAATGGGCCGATGCTCTACAAAAGACGACTTGGGCCTAACTGGCAATGTTGGCATAATTTGTCAGTCCAGTTTTTCCTTAAGCAAGCTTATTTTCCGTATGGCCATTGATATTATATAACTTTGAAAATTATGCTTGGCGAATTAGCTTACAAAAAGCAGGTCTGATTGCCTGCTTGGGGAAAGAGGTTTGCATTAGAGAGAATTACTTGGGACGACTGCAGCTGTTTGATCGTTTCTTTAGGTTTTTGACAACAATCGCACTTAGTCAGATAAGAATGCAATACACTACTTACCACCACAACTTTTAAAAAAGCTAAATTTTTAGGTTTAAAATCTATGAGAGATTTCAACTTTTAGTTGTTCAAATTATAGCTTATTATATTCGTTATGAAAGGAATTGCACGATTTTTAAAGCGCATGGTACTTCATTTGATATAATTATTCAGTATATTCATTGGATTGTAAAGGAGGAAAATGGTGAAGGAATGTTCAAAGATATTTTGTCTGTTGTTTGTCTTGCGCTTTGTTTTATTCCTTGTGTTATTAAAATTCAACCAGATGTTGATTATGTTTTTATATATATCTCAAATCTTGGTTGAAATTTTAATTTTTCCTTCCGTAAAAATTCAAACTTTAAAAATTTCATAATAATATTGCAATGGCTTTTATAACATTTGTGGCGGACTACTGCATTTGCATCTACTAACAATGGCGCCTTTACAGTCTGCTATCACTACAATCGCTAAGGACTACATTTGTTGTAGTACATATAAAACTATTGTAGCTAAACTATTGTCGCACAGTTGTAATTGTCAAAAAATACAACTCTATCTTCTCCAATTTAGGTGAAGGCTGAATCTACATACTCATAAGTAGGGGTGTAAACGAAGCGAACACGAACAAACAGAGCTTGTGTTCGTGTTCGGTTCGTTTGAAATTTAGTTTGTTTGAAATAAGCTCGTGTTCGAAATTGTTCGTAAAGTCACTGTTCGTGTTCGTTTCTTAACGAACGAGTCAAACACAAGCTGAACACGAGTTGTTCGTGAACGACGAGCCAGTTTGACATCCTTAATATTAATATATATAAATAATATATTATACTAATTATCTAACTTATATTATAAAAATATATAATATCTATATTAGTATATTACTAATATAGTATATTAATATATTATTATTATTATTAATTTATTATATATTATAATTTGTAAAATTTATTTTTTAAAAATATCATAAATTTTTTATATATAATTATTTTATATTTCGAATAATAACGATTCGAACACGAACAAATGCATCACTGCTCGTGTTTGGTTCGTTTAACTACCGAATGAAAAAAAATTGTTCACGTTCGTCTCGTTTACTTATCGAACGAATCGAGCACGAACTCATTGACGAACCGAACACGAACTGTTCACGAACAACGAGCTTTTTTGACAGCCCTACTCATAAGTATATAGTCTATTACTTTAACTTGGCTAGAACCCATGTTTTTTTCCCTTCAGGTTTTTTCAAGTAATAATATTGGTGTATATTCTTATTACTCTTCTATATCATATGTTCGTGTGATAAATTCTCGCGCAACTCTAAGCCTCAGAATAAATTGCCCTACCGCCGCGAATCTCTTGGCATGCAATCACGTTAATTAATATTTCTAGAATGAACTATAAATTTGTAGTAAGATAATATTATGAGATTTATGAAATTGAAATAAAAATAGGAAAATAAGATTAAAAAAAAGTATACATAGAAGTGATTAAGTTGGTTTTTTTTTAAATAAAAATTAGAAAAAATCATAAATTAAGGGTGAAAAAAACTTTTAAAAGTTAATATTTTTATAAAGTAATTTGCCACCCTCATTATAAAGTTGTTCGACAACATTTATTTGTGTTGTAATTTTCTAATTATTTATTACCATTACATTTTTATAAAAAAATATATCAAGAAATTATTATATGATTTTTTTAAAAAAAAATTTTGGTGTAGATATAACTTAATGTTCAAGCAATAATTAAAAAACAATAATAATATATGATCTATTAAGCATCAACATAGAACTTATTAAATATAAGCGATGGGTGAGATGTACATCCCTGGCTTGCTTATTTAGTTATATTAACATTTAAAATCATAATTTTGGCAAGTTTACATAGGTAGCACACAACTCTTATGTATTATATATCTAACGCCTAAACTTTCATATTAGCTTCATATCATTTACGTGCTTTATATTTATGCATGAAAATGTGTATTTCACTCTCAAAAAAAGATAATAGTGCTATTTTTTATGTTGATTTTAGTGCTATATGAGTAAATATGAAATTTTAGGGGGTGAGATATGTAAATACATAAGAATTGAGTGCAATATATTTAAATGCCCCTAAAATTTGTTCACATGAACATTACAAACGTTACGTTTCTCTTTATCTTTGAACTTCATAGCTGCTATTTGTCCATTTCAACTGCTCTCAACCCACCGATTTCTCTTACTTCAGATATTTAATTAATACCTGAAATTATAACTTTTCTTTTTTACATAGATTTTACAATATGACTCCTAACAGGATTTTGATTGATGCAATCTTAAAAGAGATTATAGTGTTCTTGTATATATGTGTTGACTCGCTTCAATTCGTAAGAATTTTGTATTATTCATGAGTTCATAAAAATTGAGAGAATATTCAAGTAGTAGGAATGAAAAGGAAAGTAATGAAGAGAGCTCCCGTTCTAAGGGGATTAACCCCCATACATATTTTAAACACTTTTGTGATGATTTTTGCTTTGGTAGTTAGTTGACCTCTAGAAGCTTATTTCGACAGATCAATATTGAAGGAGGTATATGAAGCTTGGCACTTCAACGAGTGAGCTAGGTGTGTCACCTCAATAAGTCAACTCAACAACAGGTGGGGGTTGACGGTTGTCACTTCGGCAACTAGAATTATGACTTAGTTTAGGAAAGTCTTGGGTTCTTCTAAGCCCAAGAGGCCTGCTAGCATATGCATGGGCCGGAAAAAGGAATTTATGTTGAGAAATGGAGAATAGGAGAGGCGGTGTACCCATGCCATACCGGCATAGCTATGCTAGCCCAAAGTAACCAGGTTGGTATAACCACACCCTGATAAGCGTAACTATGTCGTGGCTTCTTCGCTTTTCGGGCTTCGAAGCAGTACGCGTGAAATAATTACGCTGAGTGCCAGCGTACTTACGTCGCGGGCGGTTATCTATACATTTCAAATTAAAGTCCTCGATTCAGAGCGACAACAACAGTTACACAAGCAATGAACTCTTGAAGGGCTTTTTACAAGAACAGTGAAGTTCGAGAGATGGATTTCAGAGAGCGCGACTTCTCTTGTGCGATTAAGAGAAGATTTGAAACGGAATTATTGTATGTTCCAGTTTTGTAGAGTGGTAAAATTACAATACATGTCTATTTTTATAATCAAATTTAGGTACGGTGTGGCCCAGTGATTTTTTTCCTTCTTTAAGAAATTTGCAACATTAAATTTTGATATTTTTTTCTGTGATTACTTTATTATGCATTTCTGTTCAATACTTTGCTCTAAACTTTTCGTATCGGTATGATTCTATTTTTCACAGTGTAATTTTGATTATAAATTGATCGAATTCATTGCATTTCTTGTCTTGGTGTTATTCAATTCACAATTGTAATAAGTTATTTCACTTTCATAATTGTAGCAAAAAAAAAAATTTGTTACACATTCATCCTCATAAGAGGGCCGACAAGTTTGTATTGGAAGCTAAATCCTAGATCCTAGAGAGAATTCATGACATGCTCAATTAATATGAATTTTACTACTTATGATAATTTTTAATAGCTTTCATTTATAATGTTACATGTTTGATTTATGACTATTTAGAAACGTTAATTCATTTTTCCTCATTGTAAATTGGCCTTTTATGGTATTATTTCACATTGATGTTAGAATTATTTTATAAGAATGGCCGCTCAAATTGTTCTTTATTATGGGAGAAATTACTCAAAGATCATCAATGAAAACTAAGTTACTTCAAATGAAGCATGATAAGAAAGAAACATGTGATCAAAATATACTAAACTGGATCAAGCGATCATGGCTGAGACACAAATCCTAGCGAGTGCAAAGAGCTATCAATAGTTTTGACTTTAAAATGCAAAATTAGTCCAATCCGAGTAAAATCAAGCTCAGATCAAGTTATTAAACTACTCTTGAAAGTTTTCTGTTCACATTTTAAAGTCAAAACAAATGTTGAATCCAACGGCCTATAGTCGAATCGAGCATCTCGACAAGAAGAATCCAACTAGTCCAAGATTGCTCAATTCAGACATCTCTAAGACACTCAAATGCCTATCAAACGTCATTTGTTTAATAGAAACTCTCCAGGCTGTTTGATCAAAATGATTTATATTTCTGAATTAACTATACCCAAAAAAAACTATAAATAGAGTCTGAACCCTCTCATGAGAAGGGGAGGCGAGTTTGAAGCATAAAGAAGAGTTTGAAATTTTGAGGAGCTGAAGTCCAACATCACTCTAATCACCGTCGATTCCCGTCGACTGTCGTCGACCATCTCCTATCGGCCTCCACCTATCATCATCATTCGCTTCCCATTTACAAAAAAAAAAAAACTATTCATGCACTGATGTTGTAAATCTGAAAAGTCCTTAACCCTTTCCCGCCAGTGGGATGCAGGGTTGTACATGTAAGATGCCGTTTATAGTGAATTTTTTCAACTGGGCTAGTCCCCATATTTTTTTTTTCTTTACTAATCTTTCACATAAAATATTCTGGTGTCACTACTGATTGTTTTCTTTTATCTGAGTGTGCACCGATTTCTTATTCAATATTAAAACGATAATTCATTACTCTACCTCCATAAATTTTCTAGCACGCATTATATATATATAATTCATTCGTATCAAAAAAAATTTCATTCGAACTCAATCGTTCGCTTATAGAATGAACCAAATCATTAATGATTTTATTTTTATTTTTTTTTGAATTTTTTAATGAAATGTTTAGCTAAAGCACTCTACCAAATGTGAGAAAAAGGGGCAAAGCCATTGTCCCAGTTTGTTCATCTTTCAATCTACCCATTCCTTCTATAGACTCAGCCGTCACAACAAACAGCCATTAATTAGCCGGGCATTCAACCACCAGACCAAACTATTCCAAGAAAATAATAATAATAATAATTGTTTTCATATTAATTAATTAATATTTTGTTTTTATTAGTTAATTAATGTTGACGGCATGTTGTTGACCCAACCCTCTTCTTCATTCTCCCTTCTTTCTTTCCCAATTCCCATTATTTGGTTGACAATATCACCGTCCATATTGTTCGAAACGGTCAACGAATTGCATTGACTAATTATTCTAAATTTCTTTTTTTTTTAAATTATAATGTCTATTATTTCGTTTGTAGATTTCATTCTGTTCATACATAAGACTTTTTGAGAGATTTTTTTTTAATTACAAAAGGATCTAAATGGCTATTCTGTAAATAGCAATATTTCATGTGGTATATTTGTAAATAAATATTAAGAACTCGCTTTCTGTTATTAATGTTGAGATATTAAGAATTTCTTTTTTAATGGCGGACATGATTTTTTTTCTTTTCGGAAAGGTGGAGTGCCGAAGAAGAATTGGAATATAAGTTTTAGGGTCCGTTTGAGTCAGCTTATTTGGTGCGGTGGCGTTTTGAAAATGCACTTGACTTGTTTGGGTAAACTGCGTTTTGACAGCTTATGTGTTTTGAACACACACCAACTAGATAGGTGCGGCGACGGCTTTCTGGCAATGGTTTGACTTTTCAAAAAAAATAAAAATTTATAATAGTCACTTATCAGCAAATTATTTTCAATCAACTTATCAACAGATTATTTAATAAGTTGCAGCTGCCGCAAACAAATTTTTAATTAAATGGGCTTCGCATCTACGTAGCCATCTCGTGTGAAAGCTGTTGTGACTTATTAATTAATTAAAAGAGATTTTTTTTTATTTCTAAAATCCAAAATTGTAGCCACATATAAATAATTTGCTATTATTCAGTAAGAAAAAGTTCTGCCACGTCAGAAAATTCAGCTCGCAAAAATATCTCTAAAAAGTAAAAAAAAAAAAAAAAACTTGCTATGAGAGAATGTTACGTGCACACGAAATTGAGATGCATTCAAATTTTATATATTATGATGTTATACATATTATATAATAGTTTGTATGGTATTGATAAGCATCAACAAATTACATCATCGAGTATAAATCTCGAAGCAATCATTTGAGCAAGAAGTGTTTAAACCTTAATAAAAATCATTTAGATCTCGGATTTCAGTAAATTTATAGTCAGATTGACTAGCTCGATAAGACGGATCCGATGAAACTAAAATTGATCTAATCCAAGTCAAAACAAGCTCAGATCAAATTATCAAACCAGCTTTAAAAGCTTCCCAAACATATTTGGGAGGTAAAATGAATGTTGAATCTGACGGGCATCTCGATAAGAATAATTCAATTAGCCTAAGATTGTTCAATTTTGACATAATTAAGGTACTTAAGTGTCTATCAAACATCTTCTAATCAAACTAAACTTTGTAGAACGTCACTCAAAATTATTCATATTCTAATAGTAATTGCACCCAAAATTCTATAAATAGAGTCTCATCCTCCTCACGAGAATATGAGAGAGTGTTTGAGGCATGATGAAGAGTTTGAAGTTTTGAGAAATGATTGAATTTCAGCATCACTCCAGCCACCATCGGCCACTGTCGAACACCATAGACCACCACTTACCGTTCGCGGTCAATTGTCATCGATCACCGCTCATACCTTTTGACAAGTTCATCCATATATCAACATTATAACTCAGGAGACTTTGTAACTCATTCCTATTTTTAGGACGAGAGACATTACTTGTAATCTCAAGTTTTTACTTGATCTTTTCTGCTAGGCAAGACATTGTAATCTCAGTAGACTTCGATCAAATATTTCTCGTATCTCTACTAATTGTTTCTTTTATTTGAGTGTGTGTTAAATTCTTGTACAATACTATCACAATAATCCATTATTCTACCGCCGAAAATCTCCTAACACGTATCAAACATGTATAATATTGTTATACATAAAATTCGAGTCCATCAGAATCTGATTTCGAAAAATTTACATAAATGCATGGTATGTACAACAGTTTTTACATGAAAACCGAAAGCGGCAAAAAAAACATTTTTTTTCCGTTTGGAGGGCAAAACCGACCATCCAGCTCTAAAAACCCGACTCGTATCTTCATATAAACCGAACAGCCGCACCCTCTTCCCCGCAAGCGCAACCCCCCTCTCCTCCCTAACAGCAGGTTCTCATTTCTCAAATTCTCACGCAAGAAGAACTAATCCCAATTACGCCATGAAAGAAGAACACCACCGCTTCCCCTCAATCGCCAACTGCGATCTCTCCGGCCGCGAAACTCACGCCGTCGCCGCCGATCTCGACGGAACCCTCCTCGTCTCCCGCAGCTCCTTCCCTTACTTCTTCCTCCTAGCAGCAGAAGCAGGCAGCCTTTTTCGCGCAGCTCTCCTCCTCCTCCTCTCCCCCCTCATCCTCTTCGTCTACAGACTAGCCTCCGAAGCCGCCGGAATCCAGATCATGATCTACATCGCGGTGGCCGGAATACCGATCCGAGACATTGAGCTCGCCGCTCGCGCCGTGCTTCCGCGATTCTATGCCGCGGATGTTCGACGCGATAGTTATCGCGCTTTCCGGGCGTGCGGGCGGCGGAGAGTGGTGGTGACCGCGAATCCGACGGTGATTGTGGATCCGTTCGTGAAGGAGTATCTGGGAGGGGATCGGGTGCTGGGAACGGAGCTGGAGGTGGATTTGAAAACAGGGAAGGCTACAGGGTTTGTGGCCGGAGCAGGGGTGCTGGTTGATGAAAGGAAGCGGGATGCGGTTCGAAAGGAGTTTGGGGATGATTTGCCGGAGCTAGGGATTGGGGATCGGGAATCCGATCATGCGTTTATGGCGATCTGCAAGGTTCGTACACTCATTTTCCCCCTTCGTTCCTTCTACTGTTTTGGTTTTTCGCTGCCGCAGACTGGTTCATAAAAGCGCCCTCTTAGTTTTCTAAATAAAACAAAAGTATAGTGTGCAAGCATTTAAGTTCCACGTAATGCCTTTTTAAATCTTTTTTAAATATTTGGCACTTGTTTAATTGACAAGGAATTGCATTCAAAAAAATTACAGAGTTGATATATAAACTTATTAGTAAAATATCATGATCATATTCAAATATATGCATGAAAATATATGGATGAAAAGATATATTTTATTTTAAAAAATTAATAATAATAATATTTTTATGTAATATGAGAAATTTGAATGTTATGAATGTAAATATCAAAGTTCAGACACTGAATGTATAAATGCATAAAATAAGTCCTGAGAAAAATTAACTTCCTTCCATTTGATTTTTAATGAGGTTGAAAGGGCTTTCTTTATGTTTTAGAAATGTTGTACAAAATAATATATAAATATATATATGCTACGTAAAGATTGAGTTAGAGTATCGATATTGCAAACTCGTCAATCTAGGACCTATTAAACGTAAGGATAAAGTTACAATTCTAATATATATATATATATATATATATATATATATATATATATATATATATATATATATATATATATATATATATATATATATATATATTAGAAATGTAACTTTATTCTTACGTTTAATAGGTCCTAGATTGACGAGCAAGCCAAAGAAACTGTCATGCATACGAAAGAATTAGGACCATAATGTATAAAAAAATAAAGGCAGGATTTTTCTAAGTATATGATACTGTAGAATCATGTTAGTACGTAGAGTTATAATTATTGAATTCATATAGTTTAGAAGAGATATATGAGGTGAGTGAAGTGAGTGAAAAGAAGTAGAAGATTTTGAGAATTGTGTCTTGCCAATATTGTATGTAAGGTTGTCTTTTGTTGAGTCGAGAGTTAGACTCGAGTAAATGAAAGAATAAAGTGAAAGGAGTTCTTATAGAGACAACCCATTTATAGAGATCTATTTTGTACAATCACATAAATAAGGGAATAGTTGTGGAAACCGTTCTTAATACGGTTAATACTCTAACAAATTATATGAATTTTATTTCATATCTATATTACAATTCAAATTTTTATATGATAGTATTTGGTTATTGATTCATTAGAATGTGACCAATTGAGGCGACCGACTAGATGTTGACCGTGTATTGTGTTTGGTCGATCGAGGCGTTTGGTTGAACGACGATCTCGTTTGTTGTGGCAAGGGAAAGTCAGTCATCTGAACGTGATTAGGAGGTTTGTGTCCGCGGTTCGGTCGGTCGACTGATGAGTCAATTTATTTTTGTCGGGTGAGTTGTGGCTCACTGTCGACTTGGCTTAAGTCTTACTGGGTTTATGTCTTGTCTATGTGGTTGGTTTTTCGCCTCAGCCGGATATCCCTATTTGTAAGGTTTTAAGCTTATCATGTCGTTGCTTGTGTGTGGTATCCGATGAGACTTAACTCTCAGGGTGTGTTCACAAAAGACTTTCAACGATCCAACATTCTAAAAGGTGGTGCGGTTAGCATAGACATGTCCTAGACGGGAAGAGGAGCTAACTACGAAGGAGAAACTTCCCAAAGAAAGATAAAACACATGGAATCCCAGTTGGTCTTTTGACTTGATTTAATTATATGCTCTAATCCTCTTCTATAAACAGAACTTAAGATTCATGAGAGACTTGAGGTGAGAGGTATGGTGAGATGTACAAAAGTTGTAACCCCAAATCTTTTTCCTTTTCTCATATGGTGCTAGTTAAATCTCTCTCCCCGTGGTCGTAGGCGAATAAACCTTTTGTGTTTTATTGTTGTTGCGTGAATTTCTTCGTTTTCATATTATTTTATGCATAACACATGGATAGTAATGGGTTGGAGTTTTCTTCCTCCTGCCATAAAGACAACTTTGAAGAATTGCTCAATGAACTTGAGAGTGTTACTCGAAAGCTACATGTGAGCGTAGGGAATAAACTCGTTAAGTATGGGTGAGCTAGTGCGGAGGAGCTCGCCATGCCCTTCTCAGTGAAAAATCCTATAGTTGTAACTTAACTGAATATGGTTGGCAAGTACAATCTACTTGCTACTACGCTTTAGGTTCGTGATGATTAGGCTCGATCGATTAGAAGCAAATGACCTGAATCCTCAGGAAACCTACTTTTTGGATGTACAAATACTTAATAGTATAATTAATTAAAAAATTAAAATAAAATGGGAGGAAGGTTTGGCACAAATGTTACTCTATGAGAAAAAACAAACTAAAAATATTTAAAAAAATATTTTAATCACGAGAAGATTGATTGACATTGGTGAAGTGCTACTTTATGATGGTTATGCAAGATTTCTCCTTTTATTTACAAAATCATTATCAAATTGCATTATTATTATTATTTTTAATTGCCAGTCAAATATGGAAATTCATAATAAAATTTTAGTCTATATTCTTTCATGTATATGATACTCCCATAATTCGATTATGCACGTGTAAATGCATGATTTGCTAGTTCAAACACTTAATATAGGTAGATATTTTGTAAGTAACAATCTTTTCAATGCTATGTGTATAATTAATTTTTTTTTTTGAAAAATTTGAATATTAATTTTTTGGGCCAATTACATACAACTCACCCGAACTTGTTATTTACAAATGAACCACCCTCTATCATCCAATTTTCATTTATGTAAAAATCTAACCCATATTTTTTTTTTTTTTTTTTATCAAATTCATAATAATTTGATCGTGACAAGTGTAAATATTAATGTTTTGGACGGTGTGTATGTAATTTGATATGGTATAATCCGTATATGTTGCTCTAATATGGCTGCACCACTGAAACAGGAGGGTTATATGGTTCCACCAAACCGGTCCGCCCCACGCGTGCCACACAACGAGCTCCAGGCTCGCACGATCTTCCACGACGGCCGTCTCGTCCAGCGGCCGGAGCCCTCGGCGGCTCTCCGAGTCCTTCTCTGGTTCCCTCTCGGCCTCCTTGTAGCATTATTCCGCGTCTTCTTCAACCTCCCCATCCCCCCACACCTCGTCCGCCACACCTACCGTCTCACCGGCATCCGCCTCTCCATCCGCGGCCATGCACCGCCACCTTCCACCCCCGGCTCCCTCCTCGTCTGCAACCACCGCACCGCTCTAGACCCCATTCTCGTCAGCATCGCCCTCGGCCGCCCCGTTTCCTGCGTCACCTACAGCATCTCCCGCGTCTCCAGCTTCCTTTCACCCATTCCTAACGTCCCCCTCTCTCGCGATCGCACCACCGATGCCGCTCGGATCTCCGACCTCCTCCGCCGCGGAGACGTCGTCGTCTGTCCCGAAGGAACGACTTGCCGCGAGCCATTTTTGCTCCGTTTCAGCGCTCTGTTTGCGGAGCTTAGCGATCGGATCGTTCCGGTGGCCATCAACACGAAACAGAGCGTGTTCTACGGGTCGACGGTAAGGGGGTTTAAGTTTGCGGATCCTTTTTTCTTTTTCATGAATCCGAGGCCGGAGTACGAGGTGACTTTCTTGCCGCCGTTGAGGAAGGAGGAGACTTGCGGCGGCGGGAGGTCGGCGATTGAGGTTGCGAACCATGTGCAGAAGGTGATTGCGGATGAGCTTGGGTTTCAGTGCACGGAGCTTACGAGGAAGGATAAGTATCTTAGGCTTGGAGGGTATGATGGGAAGAAAGGGTGAGAGATGCTCACAAGGTGTTTGATGAAATGCCTCACTCGTCAATGTTAAATTTTTTTTATTAAATTATTATTATTTTCTTGCTTTTGTTGTTGGAAATATTTGCTCAATAGTGTAAATGGGTATCAAATTTGTTCGATGAAATGTCCAACGGGTACTGATTTATTTCCTGGCTACAATTTAAGAAAGCTGCTACGTTGTAATGGCAGGGCAAATGCTGTGATTGTTGCTATGTAAAACTAGGGCTAATTCAGTTTCAAACGCTTCTATTTTTCTCTTTATGGGAATGTTTCAACATTGTGGTCGCATGCTCGTATTCATTTCTCAAAAGTTTGTTCCCAATATTTTCAAATGATTGTCAGCACATTGTAAATGTGATGGACACAAAATATGAAATATTCTGATGAACAGTAAGTATGGGAGAGAATAAGCTCTCTTGAGGTGTCCCAATTTAGATGGGCTTTTAGCATTTCACCATAGATTATATTTTCTCTATTTTTTTCTATATGTTCGACGGACTTCATTCGGTTGGCTTGGCTTGGTTTAGGCTTGATATAATTCTCCTAGAGAGTCCCAAAATGATTGGCTATAGCTCGGGCCATTCTGTCTAGAGATATTTGTGTTGAGAGTCCTTGCTTTAAGTCAGCTTGAGTCTTGGCTCAGTCTGCCGACAGGGTCATCCTGCGGCCTTTCTTGGTTCTCTGTGAGACCCCTTGATCTTTTTTAAGGGATCTCTTCCATCACACTCCTATTTCGAGCCGTCATTTTTGTGTCGTCATCTTTTTTATGTATTGGTAGATATATACAAAAGGAATAATATCTTTTTGTCATAATCAACTGCAGCAAAGCTGATGTTGATGCACAATTGAATAATCAAACAAACACAAAACTTCACCAACAACGCCTTTCCCACAATAATTTTTTCAAGCAACTGTCTTAAGCGGCAGAGATGTCCGGCCTTGATCTACATGTTGCTCCATATAAATATTTTAAAAGCTATTATTTCTCCATCAAATTTGTGAAAGAAGCTATACTTTGAGGCCGCATCATCGGATACCATGAATTTATCTCCTTCTATGCCATTTAATAATATTTTTTATTAAATTATTACTTACTATAATTTATAAATGAAAGATATGATGGATTGTGAAGCAAGAAGAAAAAATGTGTATTTATTTATTTTTTTATTTTCTTACAAGATTAAAAATCCCTCCCACTTATTAAGATCAAAACAAAATAAAATGAAGATTAAAAATATTGTATAATTA
The DNA here is from genome assembly GCA_003013225.1 of Phalaenopsis aphrodite. NCBI lineage: Eukaryota > Viridiplantae > Streptophyta > Magnoliopsida > Asparagales > Orchidaceae > Phalaenopsis > Phalaenopsis aphrodite. The sequence continues at coordinate 259,709 of NEWO01000082.1, forward strand.
AGTAGGAACAATAAAAAATTATTTTGATTATTAGCTTAACTTATGTATAGGGCTGTCAAAATGGCTCGTTGTTCGCGAACAACTCGTAGTATTTTAAAAAAATCTGATTGACTACAAGGCTATAAAGTTTTATAATCAATTAAAATATTGATTAAAAAAATAGAATAAAAATTATTAAATTAGATTCAAATGATGTTTATAAATAATAATATTTAAATCTTGCTCAAACTCTTATTGTCTTATGGGTACATGATTAGGATTGTTGAAATGACTCTTTGTTCGTGAACAGCTCGTGTTCGGCTCGTTAAGCAAACAAGTCGAACACGAACAAACTTTTTGAGCTCGAAATATAATCATTTACACCCCTACTTGTGTATATCTCAAAGCTCAACAAAATGGATGCTAAAGTTCTCACCTCCTCAATATTCTACTGTCTGCGCACCATGCACCACGTATCATTTATGTGGTAATTGCAAAAATAACACTCGAAATATTACTATTTACAAATTAAATTCCTCTTTCATTCATTTTTCAGATTTTCACCAAGTTTATATTTATAAATAGATTGTTTCAAATTCAGTGCATGTAATTATAGCATCATTTTAATATCATAAATTTATAATAGTTATTAAATGGGTATCCGATTACAGATCTGTCCGCGCGTCCGATGGGGAGACGAAGCAAATTCCCAACCACTCGGCTCCTTTTGTGTTCTATACAAGAAAGCTCTCTCCTGACTCCTGTCGCCCTCATTTTCTTAGAAAACCCTAGCTCTGCTCAAGTTCTTAGAAAGAGTAAGGAATTCGAAGGCGGAGAAGATGTGGCCTTTCAGCAGGAAGAGCCCCTCTGGTTTTTCTTGGTATTCTACTGCTGAGGAAGTCACCCGGGGATTGGATGGCTCCGGCCTCACCGCCATCGTAACAGGTATCGTCTCCTTCGCCACTCTCTTGTTTCTGATGCTCCTCGGCGGTTTCACTGCCAAAAAGATTAGTTTTGAATTAGGGCGTTATAGATATATGTTATGCTGGCTGGATTTCATCTTTGCATTTTTGAACTTGGTGGAGTGGCGATTAAACCTTTTTGGCCCGATAGAAAGAAAACTTTTTTATATATATATTTTTTATGTTGGTTTGGTGAATTGCTTTTTTGAAGCCTTATTTTTTAGTGGTGGTTAGTGAAGTCTCTGTTTGGAAAATATACTGTTGTGCGCTAGATAATTCTCAACGGTTAAAAAAATTAAGTCCTAGCCCAATAGAAATATATAGTATTTATGCAGCAAGATAAGATAGTGGACTTCTATGTGAAAATCGCAGAAGATAAAGAATTATGGGGACTGATTAAGTTGATATGTATCAAGTTTCAAGCTATACTTCTCCTTTAATTGGAGAATATGCAATTATAAAAGTATGAATATTTGTTTGTCCTTGTATTGCTACAACCGAGGTTGATAAACATCAATATTAATCGTGTTATAAAGATTAGATAACAAGCATCTGTATTTAATAACCGGGTCTTATTTATAGAATTTTGGGATAGACAGTTTAATAAATTTAGCCAAAATTTCAAAATACTCTAGCTGATTGTCCGTGATGATTCATTTGATTATATATATTGCCCTCCGAAATGAATTGTTATTTTGACCCCCAATTATTGAACTAAGGTAAAAGAGCACTTTTGTAATGTGGTACCGCTCACCTACTATATCTCACCTACCTCCCACCTACCTTCCACCTACCACCCTTTTGCTTCTATAAATAGAGAAGGTGTGTAGCTTAGGAGTGCAAGGGAAGACTCTTAAGCTACCACAAATGAGGAGATAATAGCTGAAGAGCTAGAGAGGATGAGAGCATCTTGAGGCCTTGTATCAAGGTGTCGCTTGAGAGGGAGGTCATAGAAGGAAGATGATGGCTCATCTCTATGTATAAGTTATGTATTCTCCATTTTTTTTGCCTTAGTGAAATATTTGATTGATTCCCTCCTGTGGACGTAGATCCTATTGGATCGAACCACGTAAACGATCTGTGTTTGATTATGTTCTTTTTCGTCTCATTTCTATGCCAGGAAGTACATATCTCAAAACAATTGGCGCCGTCTGTGAGAAGATCCATACTTCTTGGTCAGAGGTGTCCGCGTAAAGGTGTTTGCGGCCAGCGACGAAGAAGAGGAGTTTGACATTCACGAACAGAGGAGCAAGCAGATTGCGTCGCAGGCAGCCGAATCGCGACAGATTCGGTGAGCAGTGGAGGCGTCTGCGAGCGAGGACCGAAAATTTGCGACAGGGCTGCCAGCAGAAGATTTCGGAGCAGGAGTTCGGTCTTGCGAGCAGCTCGACCAGAGTGAAGAGGCGGAGATCGCGCAGAGAAGGGTTCGAGGAGTTCCTTGGGAGTTCGCGAAGCAGGAGGACCTGAGCAGTTTGGCGAGGCGCGATGGCTCTGGAGAGGTAGTTATTCTCGTGCGAGAGGCAGAGGAGGAATTCCTGATTTGTTTCGCTGGACGCAGAGGAGTGTCTGCGGGAAGGAGACGCGAGCACAGAACAAGAAGTTTTCTCTGGTGAACAGATGTGATCTCTGCCAGAAGGGATCAGAGCTCTCCGTTTGGTTGGCGAATGCAGTGGAGTTCACGGGGAGAAGGTAAGAAATTTAGTGAGAATTTCTTGGACAGCAAGGCGTTAAAAGACAGGTTTAGGCTGAAAATTTTTGGTTGCTATACAATAGTACATCATTTTGGTGATTTCAACCTAGTTCTTGGAAAGACAACAGGTAGAATTCATTGGAAGAAATTCTAGCCACGACAATGAGTTCCGCCAAATTCGACATTGAAAAATTCAACGGGAAGAACGACTTCGGTCTATGGAGAGTAAAGATGACAGCTTTATTGGTTCAGCAGGGTGTTGCAGATGCCTTGCAAGGGTCGCGACATTGCCGACCGACATGACCGAGAATGAGAAGATCGGCATACTGGACATGACCACAGTTTGATAATCCTGAGCTTGGGCGACAAAGTTCTGAGGGAGGTGTCGAGGGAGACAACGACTCAAGCACTTTGGGCCAAACTCGAGGTACTTTACCTGACAAAGTCTCTGACTAATATGCTCTTTCTGAAGCAGCGCCTATACTCCTTCAAAATGCATGAAGACAAATCCGTCTCAGAGCAGATCGACGAGTTCAACGAGATCATCGACGACCTCGAGAATATCGACGTCAAGATGGACGATGAGGACAAGCACTGTTGTTGCTAAACTCTATTCCTAAGAGCTACGAGCATTTCAAGGATGCGATGCTCTATGGAAGGATGTAGACTATTACTCTGGAGGAGGTTCAATCTCTAATTAGAGCCAAAGAACTTCAGAGGAAGCATGATAGGGACAAGGAAGTCAGCGGAGACAGTCTTATTGTCAGAGGAAGATCGGACAAGAAAGATTCAAGAAATGGTCAGTACAGATAAATGTCAAACAAGGATGGCGAGAATCAGTCATCAAGGTGATCTTTCAAGTGCTATCATTGTCACAAGGATGGTCATTTCAAGAGGAACTGCCCAGACAGGAAGAATAAGTACCAAGAAGAGCCAGAAGAATCAGGAGAAGCAAGCGTAGCCTCTGATGACTACGATTCTGCTGAGGCCATGGTGATTACAGAATTTGAATACAGTGAGGAGTGGATCCTCGACTCAGGGTGTTATTTCCACATGTGTC
>NEWO01000082.1:273982-291375 GCA_003013225.1 Phalaenopsis aphrodite
AAACAATTTATACTTCATGCCACCTATTAAAAACATAACTTTCATTTCATGCCACAAAATCACAATTTATACTTCATGCTAACAATTCAGAAAGAAGTACTTATTAGCAGTTGTGCATTGAAAACAAATGCAGCTTACGGGATACCAGATGCAAATAACAAAAATAATAATATAGTGCAAATATAATGCAAATATAATAACCCAGAAATGGAGGCTATGTCAAACCAAAAGCAGTATAGGGCAAACCCATATAAAATAACAGTTATGAACATTTCCAAACATTAAAACATAAAACAAAATGGAATCGAACAATTCCAAGAAACCAGAAAATAACACAACCCATAAAACATAACATAGTAGTTGTTGCTTCAAATATAATTGAGCAGTGGAAACCATTCGACAATGTGTGGAAATCCCTAAAGAAACATGAAACACAACCCAGAAAACTGTAAAAAACTTCAATCATAAATGACTGATATCATCTGCTATTTATTCTCGTAAAACTGTCATCTCTGATGCATCTTCACACTCTCTAGTGCAGCATCATGTGAATCCAATTCTTCGTGTGACGTTGTACGTCACACACGGTAGTCAAATGTTTCAGGTGAGATTTGCACTGAATCATCTTCTAGAACGACGAACTCTGCATCCGATCTGAAATGGTGGCGTCAGATGAAATTATGTAGTGACATTGTGCAAACAACTATTTATACTTGCTTTAGAAAAGGGTAAGCCAACATATCTCGTAATATGACCAACTACTTCTTCCGCACTCTGAATGCTCTTTCAATTACGTCGTGCAATGAAGAGTGTCTTTTGTTAAATAACTCTTTCTTGTCTCGTGTTACACCACTAGATCTTTCAAAATCAGGAATGTGGTACTTCGTATGTGGATAGGGCTTTAGATATCCCCTTTGTAACGGATATCCGACGTCAACCAAATAGTATTTACCAAGAGGTGGGCACAAAAATCCATGTCTCAATTTTCTAGGAGTGAACTTGAAAACACAAATATTGTGATCGTTTCGTTCCCATCCAACCATTACAAAGGTAAATCACTTGTTAAAATCACACACGGCCATAACATCTTATGTGGGGTCACCGCACCGGCCGATGTACTCAATTTTATCTGCACTAGATAGTTGTGCATTGACGTGCGTTTCATCAATAGCTTCAATACAGTCCTAGAGTTACAATTAATTTTTTTTAATCTTTCATGTAATAAAAGTAGACGTATGAATGTAATGATAAAGGCTGACCTTAAAGAATAACACGTACAGAGGGTCATTTGCAATTTGTCAAGGAATTGAATATAACATTGGATTCTCAGGTTTCACTACCTTATGGGCCAAACTCACTAGAGAGTTCAACCGACTGAGAAATATCGGCTGATGATTTCTGATGAATGTTGGAATCGCTCCATAGCCCCTCTGATTGATTCATTTTGAGATAAGATGTATAGAGTTATTGGAAGCACTTCTCTTGGAGTTGTTCTTGCTAAGCCGTGTAATCCATGAAGGCTCCAGAGTTCATCAAGCAGATCATGAAATATTTCTTTTTTCATACGGAACATATTGAAGAATCGCGTTGGATGGCCCCGTAATAACTCACCGTCTCATCTGTCTCTTATTTGACTTGACGTCATACATGGGTTTCGATCGATGTGTTTAAGATAGTAATAATACAACATGGTAATGGTAAGTGCGACTGTGCATATGTGGTTGACTTCTTCTTCATTCATGCTACAAAATTAATACAAGAAAAAATTATAAACTTTAGTAATAGAAAAAAAACCTTTGCTATGAAAGATGAAAAGTACACTACTGAAATTTGGGCAAAACATAGAATGTACAAGCGTAAAAATAAAATTTGTGCATAGTACATGCTAAATTAAAAACATCCACCAGGGAGAAAGGAAAAATGTCATCACATTAACATAAAATAGAAATATATAAAATAAAATACATAATAACTCAAACATTCTTTCGTCCATAAAAGAACGCAAGTATCTAACTCGGTATTTCAGTTCCAACTTCATTAAAAACTGTCTTATGGTTGGATCTCGTAACACCTTTACGTATTTAATATAGTCATCATCGTCTGCCTTAACATCAGAATATGTATTGAGGACTTGAAAACACTCCTCAGTTGAGCTGTCCTGCGAGGAGGAAGACCTAGCTTTGCATGTTTCAACCAATGTATCAATGGTGCCTTTGATGAAAACAATCCCTATGTTCTTCTTTTCTACACTGGGACGCTTAGGCACACTAATGGATTGAACATCTATGTGGACATGGCTAGGATCTTCTCCTGAATCACCTATCTGCACGGTCTCCATCTCATGGGCTGAGCTGCCAAACCCTAGATCATTTAGGGTGAACGCATGAGTTCTTGTTGCGACAACCCAGTGAACATGTAATCCGGTTTCTCCTCCAGTACTGGATTAATGCCAATCAATTTAAATTTTTTGGCTGACAGCACTATCTGATATAGATAACAAATTTGTATTAATAAAATCGTTTCAACTCAATACGAAATTAGATTCAAGATAAAGAAATATTAGATATTTATGTTCCTGTAATTTCTCAGCCTACTAATCCTCTGGTGCATCTATTGTGCGCTTAACTGGATCCTAATCCATTCTCGTTGATCCCATTTTCAGTTCTTTCCATAGTTTCCAATCATTCTTTAGCTGATCTCACTTGTTCTTCAATTTCATGCGATCATAATCTCTTCCAGCCACTTCCTTGAATTTAACCATAAGATTTTGCCACCCTTCTTTATTAAAATAAGTAGTGGGTCTATTTCCCACCTCAACCTCCGACAGACATAGATCACAAAATATAATGGTTACCTCTTTATCCCACATGACTGATAATCCAGCATCTTTAGCTTTATTCATTGAGTTTTGTATGTCAGTTATAAAATAATTCAAATGTGTAATATGTACAAACCAAATATAAAAAAATTGATGATTACTCATCTGTTAAAACAAGCAAAAAAATAATGCTTGGAGTAAATATAAAAACCCATGTAAAAACCATCACAAAACTCTAATAGATTTCTAAGACATGTAAAAATTTAATTCGCGATTCTCCCCTCTATAGAAAGTAAACACCACATACATTAAGGTTCTTTTTGGGGCAACTACAATTTATCCAACTTTTTCAGGTAAGCGGCTGATTAGCAGCAGATGTAGATAAGCTGGCTGACTTTTAGGTTTGTGAGTTTCAAAATAGCTAATTTACAGTTGTTTATGGATAAATTACTATTTTTCCCCTGTGCAGTAAAGTTGGTTGCAACAAACCTATCTGTCATAGTAATATGTTAACATCACATGAAACCAAACAAGTGTACACAATAATAATAAACCAATCAGAGGAATCACAATAATTATTTGCACTAAAATAAAAAACTAACCGAGGCATAATCTAAATCAAGCCAAATAACTATTTTATATACGGTAAAATAGAAAACTACTGTACAAATTCAATAATTTGAAATCAAGGTTACATTCATAAGTGATTGCAGGTAAAAGCAAACAAGAGGAAGAATGGAGTTTCGGGTCTTTGTATTTGTGATCCCACCATTGCCTTCTTGCTTTCTTACATAGCGAATGTATTTGCACGGGTTTGGTCATGAAGGTGATGACTTTGGCAAAACCCGGAGAGCAAGAAGAGAGGGAGATCAGGAGGAGGAGGTAACAGAGAGGAGAGATGTGGTGCCCTAGCCAGCGTCGATCCTCAAATGCAGTCGAGCGAAAGAGAGGGGCACAAGAGGAAATGACCTTGAATGCAGATGTGAAGACTTGGGCCGCGAGGTCGATCCTGCGGCCCGCATTTAATATAAAAACGTAAAACAAATTTTCCAAATACGTCGAGCGAACGTGCGAATCAAAAGTCGAACTGGCGTTTTCAAAATGCCAAACGGAGTTTTAAGCTGCCCCTAACAGACCCTAAGTTTCGATCACAATAAATTTGATGAATTATAATGCCCTTCAAACTCGAGAACTAACTTGAACTCATATTTAGCATTACAATCCTATTGAATATCAAAGCGGAAGTGCATAAGCTTTAGAGAAAAATATATAGATATGATATTCATATTGATAGCACTAATAAAACTATTGCACACAATTAACCCAATATTCTACATTTGTTAGCCAATGATGAACATGTGATAAAGAAATATATAAGTTGATAAGAATTATTGTAACTGCTTAACAACCAAGGCAAAAACTATGCTCCCAAAAGAATCTAGAAGCCAATTACAAATTGGACATGACAATTATATGACCTTAAACGGTCAAGTATCTGTTTACTTATTAAGCAATTTTTTATGCCTATTATATGCCTAGTCCATGAAAGGCAGTCATTGAGAAGTCAAACAAAATCATTTTGCTATTGTTTGAATTCAATATATATTAAAATCCACAATGATGATATCACTAGGGAATGATAATCACAAATATGTGCATACTTGGACTTCTAGGCCGACATTCTGCGGAGAAAAAATTAATACGAATCCACACAATTAACGACATGACTCTCCAGAAACTTTCTATTGTTGAGGTGTTTGGTGCGGGCAAGATTTACAACACTTCCACTCATAAAAGTGAAAAAACAAGTTTAATATAACTTAATTGCTTGATCCACAAAACTAATGAGATGCCAATGAAAGCACATGGGGTCTACAAAGTTTTTGAAAAAAGATAGTAACATCAATCTCTATAGAGTGTTGCAAATTTAACATTCATAAACCATATATTAGAGGTTGGCTCAATACAAAGAATACAAATTTCTTCTACATATATATATATATATATATATATATATATATATATATATATAAAAATTTGGATATATATATATATATATATATATATATATATATATATATATATATATATATGAGGCTGACATCCACGGTATAAGACCCCTTAGGTCAGTGGTTCGAATACCCTCATACATACTTGGTCTTAAGGAGGTGTTAGCTGGAACCAGATTTCCCGCTCTCGCCTTCCCGCCTCTAGATCGCGAACATCGTGAAACCTCTCCCGCGCACACGAGAAGACTCTTGCTCCCGCTCTGTCGCGCAAGCTCCTGCTCCCGTTCACGAAAGGTAGTGACCCTGCTGTTCGCGAACTGCTCCTATGTCGTGAATAGTCACGACGTTTCCCTTCCTTCCCTCCTGTTCGTGATAAAATGTATCACACAACTCTCCTTCAATTTATAGCACGACCGTTTTTTGTGTTCTTCTTCGGGCTTCCTCGGGATAGAGGAAGAGAAGTGCAAGCAGTAGTTCTTTGTGACAGAAGAAAGAAAAAAGAAAAAAGAAGAAGAAGAAGATTGTTCTCCCTTGACTTCTTCTTGGTGGTTTGTGATAGAAGAAAATTTGGGTATATTTCTCTTGTAAGTTTGTCTTCTTCGGTGTATCTCGATGTAGGGTTCCTTTGGCGTATCTCGGTGCAGGAGAGAAAAACAAAGAGAGAAGAAGGGAGAGCAACGAAGTGAGAGATTTCTCTTGTAAGTCGAGATGATCGACTTATGTAAATTCCTCAAGTAGTAAAATCCTCTGCAACTCCGTGAACGTACCACGTAAATTTTTGTGTTCTGCTGTGTTATTGTTTGCTGGTGTGAATTTTTCTCGTTCTTATTTTCACATCGTCAAAGATCATTCTTCTATTTTATTTTCTATATATACCACAATAACTAGTATATCTCACAATAACTCGTATCAGAGCTTTGTTCGGATCTGAAGAAGAATGATGTCTGCCGATGACGTGAAAGTTTCAGGGATTGAGAAATTTGATGCCATTGATTTTGGTTATTGGATGATGCAGATAGATGACTACCTCTATGAGAAGAAACTTCATCTTCCGTTATTGGGGAAAAAATCTGAAAGGATGGATGAGGCTGAATAGAAATTGTTAGATCGACAAGTTGTGGGGGTTATTCTATTGACCCTATTGAGATCCGTTGCACACAACGTTGTCAAGGAGAGGAAGACTGCAGATCTCATGGCAGCTTTATTAGGTATGTATGAAAAGCCATCAGAAAATAACAAGTTGTACTTGATGAAGAAGTTGTTCAATTTGAAGATGACGGAAGATGTTTCTCTTGCTCAACACCTAAATGATTTCAATACTATCACAAATAAATTGTCGTTTGTTAAAATTAATTTTGATGATAAGATATGTGCGCTGATATTGTTGACATCGTTGCCAAATAGTTGGGAAGCCATGAGGATGAAAATTAACAATTGTGCAGGTGAATCTAAATTGAAATGTGATGATATTCGTGATTTGATTTTGGCTGAGGAGGTGCGTATGAAAGATTCTGGTGAGATCTCAGGTTCGAGTTCGACACTGAATGTTGATTTTAGAGAGAGATGACATAACATGAACTTAAATAAAAGGAGATCAAAATCAAAGTATGGCCAGCAGAGAACTTGCTGGAATTGTGGCAAGGCTGGCCACATAAAGAGGAACTGCGGGAATCCCAAGAATATGGAGAATGACAGCGCAAATGTGGTATCTGAAGAAGTACATGATGTACTATTGTTGGCAGTTCATAGTTTTAATGATGATGGAAGTGCAGAGGAGAGTGGGTCCAGGGCATTCATTCCTATTATTCCATAGACAGATGGTGGAGAGCCACAGAGCTACGAAAAAATCTTGCAAGATAAAAGTTCGAGCAAGGGAGAGCTGGCAGAACTTCCACCAGGAAAGAAAACTTTACACAATAAGTGGTTGTACATGATGAAGACTGAGCGTGATGACAGTAAGAGGTACAAGACTAAACTTGTTGAAAAAGGCTTTCAGCAGGGGCAGAATATTGCCCATGCAGTGAAAGTTGTAAGCAAAAACAAGAGTAACCCAAGAAATAGTTTGGAGGTGCAAAACTATTTGGACCCTACTGATGTGTTGACTGAGGGTGTTGCTCCTGAGAAACTGAAGTTGTGCACAACTTTAGTTGGTCTTCTGAAGTGAAGACATATACTTTGAGTTACAGAGGTGGAGGATTCATGTTCGAAGATAAAGTCGACGCAACTAGTGGATGATATTAGTTTGAGGAATGAGATGTTGTAGCTTGTATATCGGAGTTAGCTGGAGCCTAATTTCTCACTTTAGCCTTCCCGCCTCCCGATCGTGAACATAGCGAAACTGCTCCCACGCACACGCAAAGACTGCCGCTCCCGCTCCCGTTCGTAAAAAGGTCACGACCCTGCTGTTCGTGAACCACTCCTCTGTCGCGAATAGTTGCGACGTCTCCCTTCCTCCACTACTGTTCGTGATAAAAGGTATCGCAAGGCTCTTCTTCAGTTTATAGCACGACTCTTTTTTTTGTTATTGTTCGGGCTTTCTCAGGATAGAGGAAGAGAAGTGCAAGCAGTAGTTTATTGGGCAGAAGAAATAAGAAAGAAGAAGAAAAAGATTGTTCTCCCTGACTTTTTCTTTGTGGCTTGTGACAGAAGAAAATTTGAGTTTATTTCTCTTGTAAGTTTGTCTTCTTTGGTGTATCTCGGTGTAGAGTATTTTCAATGTATCTCACTGTAGAGAGAGAATAATAGAGAGAGAAGAAGAGAGAGCAACGAAGTGAGAGCTTCCTCTTGTAAGTCGAGACGATTGACTGATGTAAATTCCTAAAATAATAAAATCCTCTGCAACTCCGTGGACGTAGGTGATTTGTCGAACCACGTAAATTTGTGGGTTTCAATGTGTTGTTATTTTCTGGTGTGATTTTTTCTCGTTCTATTTTTCACTTCGTCAAATATTGTTCTTCTATTTTATTTTTATATATACCACAACAACTGATACATCTCACAGTAGGAGGTGGTTCTCAAATTGTTCGACACATTAGTGATAACTGAAAACTCTTATAATAACATCTCACCATTCTTTCTTTTAATAAATATGTAGATATATATGGCCCTAAAATTTTACCTTTATAATTAGAGCGTCAGAGTTCCTTCTATTTTATTTCTATATATACCATAACAATTGGTATATCTCAAAAGAGGAGGAGGTGGTTCTCAAATTTTTCGACAGATTAGGGATAATTAAGGTTCACATAATAACGTCTCACCATGCTTCTTTCAATAAATATGTATATATATATATATGCCCTAAAATTTTACCTTTATAAATAGAGCGGCAGAGTTCCTTCGTAAACCATATAAGCATTTTCCCGTGAAATAGCCGGCCCTATTGATTTCGACGGTATCCACGTGTAGCTTTCATCAATCACGACCGTCCACGTTAACCCCCCGATAACCTCGTGATAAACCGCCGTTGGATTTCATTCCAATCCGTAACGCATATCGGATGCCCAAAGAGACAATTCCACGTGGCAGAATCCGATGAATTTGACGTGGACGGAAGCACGGGTCAATTCCAATTCCCCATATTCCCAATATTCTCACTCCCAATTCTTCCAACCCATACCCCCTCACCCACATCTCGACGATAATGTGTAATTGGCCGGACTCAAAATACCAGCAAATCGGCGTGAAATTACCAACTCCTCTCACCACTCTTCTATCCGCCATTAAGCCACCATTCGGCGCTAATTCCTGCATCCCTACGCCTCGCTTTCTGCACAAAATACAAAAAGAAGCGCACCAAATCTGAAGAAAATATGGTTGTTCTTCTGCTTTACAGTTCTGTTGGATCTGCGTCACTCGATTCTCTGATTGTTGGTTTGCCGGCAGCGAGAGAGAAATTGGGGATGATGTAGGGTTAGGGGTTCGAAAGATCTAACCGATCCTGTGAATAAACGGAAGAAATGCCCGATTTAAGGCACAAGAGAGAGGGCGCCGACTTCGATTTCGTTGTCCGCGGTAGCTTGGATGGATGCGTTAGCAGCTGCAGTTCGACACGAGGAGGTGCCGATTTGGAAGATGATGATCTGGTTGAAGATGATGCGCCTGACTTGGTCGCTCGACGGCGGCGGCGTTCCGCCCTAGAGGGCGATGACATCGCTGAATCGTCTGCTGCTGCGCGACGGCACTCACGGATCTTGAGCAGATGGGTTGCACGTCACGCAGAGGAAATGATTACTAATATCGAGCGACGGAACCGAGAGTCGGAGCTTATGGCGCTTGCCGGATTACACACGGTTTCTACCTTGGACTCGTCTTTTCTTAGGGAGTCCCGGCGATCGCCGTCGTCTGTGGAGCGGCCGGTTGCTGCGAGGGCTTCGGCGATACTGCAGATGTGGCGGGAGCTGGAAGATATGTCTGGTGCGAGGGAGAGGAGGAGTGGTGCTGTTGGAGATAGGATTAGGTCGGAAAGAAGAGGGGCCACTGAGAGCAATGATAACGGCTATAGACAGTGGGATCGGGGATCACTGGGACCGAGTAACGGAGATGATAATATCGATGATGATGCTGATAGAAGCTCTAGCAGGGAGCAGTCTCCGGATCTCGGAGATGGTGAGAGGGAGAGGGTGAGGCAGATAGTTCGGGGTTGGATGGCCGAGGAAAGGATGAGGGAGTCATCAGCTCCGGACATATCCCCAAGGAATGAAAGCCCGAGATCAGAATGGCTAGGTGAGAATGAAAGGGAAAGGGTGAGGTTGGTGAGGGAGTGGGTCCAGATGTCCAGCCAACAAAGAGATGCTCGGGCAAGCAGGAGGGAGGGGCCTGATCCGAATCATAATCGTGATGGTTTTGCGACAGATCATCATAATGGGCAGGCGGAGCATGTGAGGAGGGCCTTCCTAAGGATACGGGGAAGGCAGGCTCGCCTTGACGTAATCACGAGGATGGCCAGGGAGAGGCAGCGGGAGCTTCAAGGATTATCGGAGGCGAGAGCTGTTTCAGGTTTTGCTCACCGAAGTAGGATTCAGGTCAGTGAGTCGATTTTTATGGCTTCCGATTTCAGTATTTCTTTTATTATTTTGAACTGGAATGTATTAGTGTAGCTGTTGGCAGATGAATTGGTAAATATCAAATTTTACCGTTATTGTTTGCTATTAGAATATAAACAATTTTACGTTATTTTGTTCGACACATACCTGAATTGTAGTTTGCAATGATTTCAATTATTGCCCTATATTTTACATTGGTCACAAGCATCCGAAAGGCCTTTGTATTCAGGCCTAATACATTTTCATGTTTCTTTCACATTTATACTTCAATAAATGTTACCTTGTAACTAAACCGTTGGTGTGGCTCTTTTGATAAACTGAGCATCAACTATTAATAGGGAAGGTTCATAGACTTTCTCTTACAATCTATAATTCTCCTACTTCCTCTACTAATACTTCTTCAGTATCTTGGTCTTTACTGTTTACCCTTGAGCTTGGCCTTATTCTAGCTTGCCGCACCATGGGCATTGAACCATTCTAAAATTAATCTCTCATAAATACCATGAGATCTGTTAATTTAGGGATAGGTCAATAATTATAGTTGTTGGTATGCAAACGTAGGATTTTGTTGGGGAAAAAGAATGCCAAGTTTAGATTGAATTTTAGAAAGGAGAAATTATCACTGATATTGATTTGAGATGGATGCATTGCCATTTAAGGCATCCATTGCAATGCAGAATCAACGTATTTTCTCTCTCATTATTAATTTTGCTCGGGTCATTTGGAGCAAATCTTTTTCGATGTTTGTACCATTCTCAGCTGTCACTTCATTTTTTCTATTTTGATCATAATTTATCCTCTCTTCCCTACAATTACATCATACTGACTTTCTCTGCAAGGACTTAACCTTCATGATCTTAGACAAAATTTCATCTACAGTTAATCAGTTATTAATAGTTCTACTTGCATAATCATTCTTTTATGCATGTTTCATTTCCATATAAGCACATTTCCATCTTATTAGTTGTATTTTGCTGCATTTAACTTGTTTGAGAAGGCCACGTGTTACCTTCTGAATGGTCATATGATTTCTTTGTACACAAATAATTTTAATTTACAATTTTTTAACACTCATGTTCCTCAAGTTATCAAGAGAAATAAGCATATTATCTTGGAGAAGTCTAAGGCTGCAAAGATGACAATGAATCCTTTTTTTATCATCACAGCACAAAAGTTCATTCCTCTGTATAGGCTTTTATGGACAACAATTCAATCTTACATTGGGTGATTTGGAAACCTTATTGGAGCATTTTTCAACAAAATACATTCAATATGTTATTAATTAAGATTTAGAATACTATTATTAGGAACATGTTTGAGATTCTTAGTGGGTATTTGGCACTTAAGAATTTAAGAGATCTTTTTCAATCCTCTTGTTTCCATGTGAGCAACCATTGTCAAATCTCTTACATTAAATGTGCATATATACTATAAAATTATTTGGTATGATTTGCTTTAGGATTTTTTTTTTTTGACTTTTGAGGAATAATGAAGAAGAAAACTGAAATTCTTTACAAATCCGGTGTTATTGATGTGTAATGAGTGTGATGATTTTTTAGTGGTTATGATGATGTTTTAATCTGTATATTTCACTTGGCAACAGATTTTTTTCATGTTTCTTATTGTCCATTGTTCCCAGATTTTTTATTTCGTTTCTAATTTTATCTTTGCTGATCAAAATTCAATTCCTTCAGTTAACTAGCTTGACCAATCAATGCTGTTTTTTTCACATAGCTTCGTTAGTGTTATACATTTTTTAGTTGATGTTTCTGTGCTAAGACTTGACACCTGCACAGTCCGGTCATCACGGTTATGGTCTAAAGAATAACTAGTTAGAACACTATATTTTTTCGGGACATTTATACAAAGAGCACTCATTTCCTATGTATTTACATATCTAACACCCTAACTTTACTTTTTTACATTTATATAATTATACCACTCAAATCTTTTAAAATACCTTTATCTTAACTTTTAGAACGTGAAATACACCTTTTCTTTGATAGCTAAGGTGGCATATGTATATGTAAAAGTGGAGTTTAGGCATTTGATATGTAAAAACATGAAATTCTTATGAGCTGGAAATGTGTGTTTGTAGCTTGGATGGTCCTCCTTATGGGCAACCGCTGCTTTGCTGAATGAGAATCTGTTAGTGGATGGTCCTCCTTATGGGTTGGAAATGTGTGTTTGCAGCTTGGATGGTCCTCCTTATGGGCAACGCTGCTTTGCTGAATGAGAATCTGTTAGTGGGAGTTTTAACACCTGCGTTGAACATTTCTTTAAATGCTCCATGATTGAACACAACAGTTGCTCTGTATTTTGGTGTTTTGGGAGCTTTTTTGGAGGAGTTGCATATTGCAATTTTTTGGAGGTTATGAATTTATACTGGTACATGCATTTTTGAACTATGTCCTTGGACACTCATATATATAACTTTTTTAAAGTGGCATATTCATGTTTTTTCTTGCTTTGAGCAAAGCGGATTTAATCAAGAAGGTTTTACTGTTTAGCAAAGCAGATTTGAGCAAAGCAGATCTATGCATTGCCTATCCTATAATGCATTAATTGTGGTTTAATTATGTGATTAGTTTTGCTTTTGCTTTGCTTTGAGACTTTAAGGTTTTACTGTTAGCTAATCATATTATGCTGAGCATTTGATTTCATGCTGCTTACAACAAACGCTTGGAAGTTACAAGTTTAGATGGAAATCCTTTCTTTTGTGAGAACTTAGATATAATCCTATGAGCATTTAAGATGCACAACTAGTAGAGGGTAAATTGTGTGTTTNACATTAAATGTGCATATATACTATAAAATCATTTGGTATGGTTTGCTTTAGGATATTTTTTTTTGACTTTTGAGGAATAATGAAGAAGAAAACTCAAATTCTTTACAAATCCAGTGTTTTTGATGTGTAATGAGTGCGATGATTTTTTAGTGGTTATGATGATGTTTTAATCTGTATATTTCACTTGGCAACATATTTTTTTCATGTTTCTTATTGTCCATTGTTCCCAGATTTCTTATTTCGTTTCTAATTTTATCTTTGCTGATCAAAATTTAATTCCTTCAGTTAACTAGTTTGACCAATCATTGCTGTTTTTTTCACATAGCTTCGCTATTGTTATACCTTTTTTAGTTGATGTTTCTGTGCTAAGACTTGACATGGTCTAAAGAATAACTAGTTAGAACACTATATTTTATTGGGACATTTATACAAAGAGCACTCATTTCCTATGTATTTACATGTCTAACACCCTAATTTTACTTTTTTACATTTATATAATTATACCACTCAAATCTTTTAAAATACCTTTATCTTAACTTTTAGAACGTGAAATACACCTTTTCTTTCATAGCTAAGGTGGCATATGTATATGTAAAAGTGGAGTTTAGGCATTTGATATGTAAAAACATGAAATTAAATGGTATGTAATATGGAATGTTGAAATGAATGCCTTTATGCATATGGATGCAATAGCCATATCTTTTGGGCTGTTTGTAAGGTAACTTGGTTTGTTGAAATTAAAACTTATTAAGGTGTCATGATCTTTCTATTTTTGATTCTTTGTTTTGTACTGATACCAGGTTGCTTTTGTCGTGCATAATATTTGTTTTTTTTGTGAAATTTGAAGATCATGAAACTAACAATTCCTAGAAGGTTTCATTTCTTTTAATTAACATCTTTTAAATGTCTAAATTCTTTAAAAAATATTTTTTGAGATGAACAGCAACGTTCATTCTCATGAACGGATCTGAAAAGGGTATTAGCTGTACTTTTAAGTACACTTGCTTGCCAATCTAATGAGAATGATCTTCAGTCATTACTCAGAGGAAGATTCTTAAGAAATGGAAGCACCGAGGATGGGAGATCAATCTCTGTTGCAGCAAGAGAGTTAGGCCAACTAAGACAAGGGCATCCAGTCTCTGGCTTAAGGTACAGCTCGACTTGAAACATAATTTTTTTGCATTAATCTAGGAGTCTTTTAATATGTCATGTATTCAATTCGGCTAGGCATCAGTGGCATCAGATTTTTTTTGGCTTTTATATGTAATTAATTCATTTGTGATACCTCGAGTGGTAAATCATTTTAACTAATATTTAGTCCCTTGGTATAGATAATTTGGTAAATTGCTTGATTAAGTAGCTGAGGTATGAAAGTTGTGGTTTTAAGGACTTACCTGTTGCTGACACGACTGCTTGCTACTATAATAAATAGTTTGATAAGAAGGAGAATAAACTTCTATTAGTTGCTTGAGGGAAGGCTTTCAGAAAATTGTATTAGAACTTGTGGTTATTGTTTTTCAAACTGCAAGTCCTTTGATGTAGTAGGATGTCTTAGGGTTAGGATCTTTAATGCAGATCTATTGCGAGATGCAAAGAACTTAGCAACAAAATTAAAATTTTGTAGCTATCACATACTCTTAATTTTAACTACTATTCTTTTGTTTTGTTGAATATTGAAGTATGAAGTGAATCAATTTGGATGTCAATTAAATAGCCTTCTATTAGAAACACTGCTTAGAAATTTTGAAAGAAAGCAATGATATGAAATCAATGCCCTAATTGAAACTCAAATTGTATCAAACTTTAATAAATTCAATGACACAATCAATCCAATAACAAAATTTAGAGTGATTAATAAATGAAGGGAAGAAATCATCAAAATTTCAGAAATTTCAAAAATTAAACATCACACTTGCAACAAGTAGATAACCTCTTTTGACTTCAAGTCCAACTTGGTTAGGATTTGACTCTTGAAAGCAGAAATAATAATACATTGAATTAGAGCATTACTCAAAATAATTGATTGACTTTTTTGCAAGCTTAAGGGGCACCCTTATTTATAATAAAAATCTCATGGGATTTCTCTTTATATATCAAATAAATTACCTCTCGAATTCACATTAGTCAACCATGAGAAAATTTTGATAGCATGAATTTAGTCGTTGAAGGTTAGATCACAATTTCACTCAAATGACTGGAAGTCCTGCATTTATCTGCATGAAAGCTGATAATTACAAATCAACTGGAATTTTCACATCATGCAAATTTAGGATACCTGGAATTTTTTGTTCAAAGCTGCATGCAACATTATCATAGCAAAAGCTAGTATGATTCCAGAAGTCAATTACAAGGATGCCATGGGAAATGGAGATTCAAGGGTTCTGACATTGACCTGTTCGTGGAGAATGACATGCATTAATCTCTCAATTAAAAAAAAAAAACGGCTTTGGCAAATTATTTATGTGGTATTTGTTGTTGAGAACTCATAATCATTACCCATAGATACATATTTCTAATTTTTAAGGTATCTTGATAACCACCATCAATAATTGGCATGGTTTTGTCTCCTAAAATAGCTTTAAGAACTGGTTAGTATGATAATTGGAGCAATCTTTAGATGATGTGTTAAATGTGAAATTCAAAGAATAAAAAGCAAGAAGAATTCAAGATAACGGTTGATGATTTATGATATAAAATTAAGGTAGCTATATTGTAAACTAGTTTGATACGACAAGTCACTTTTGTGATTTAGATGAATTAGCATCTTCTCCAATGATTTGAATTTATTTATCTCCATTTCACATTAGTAATAGAATCGTACCTATCATACTTTTGATCAAGTTTTCTATGAATATTTCCATGCAATTCATGCATATGATTGATCAATAATTCGATATGATAAAATTCTAAACTGCTTGTATGTTTCCTAATTAACACACCATTACTAATTTTTAGAGAAGGGAAATATGGGGAAAAAAAATTATTTTTTGGGTTTTATTATATTTCATAACTAACAATGAACTAGCTTGATGTGTTTGTTTAATAGACCGATAATTGTCTCTGATAAAAATTTTCCAATGGTGTTAATATTTATATGATAAATAATTCACTTTTGATTAACTATTTAATAGGTGGATAATCCCCTAAATTATGTATTTTGTTTTTTTTATGGTAACTATCATCGGAAAGTACTTTGATATTTACACCTAATTTGAATTTCTCAATATGATTATTTTAATGATTTGTAAATCAAGAACGAAAATAAAAACAGGAGAAATATTATCAACGTCACAGATGCACACATAATTTTGGTTGGACTGTCAAAATGTTTTATCAATTTCAGCATGAACAAATTGTTGTTTTTTAAAATTTGGGATATATTCAGATTTTTAGTAGGATTTCAGTGAAGAAATTAATATATTTAAATTCAATTTCAAATTCAGATATTATCTTTTGCCCAATTCTTTATTCATGTTCCAGTTGAGACTCTTATGCAGATTCAGAATTTAATAAATCATTCGGGGAATCCTCTTGTAATTGTAATTCTTTTTATGCATCTAATTATCTTTCTCAAATATTCGTGAATCACAATTTCTTTAATAAGATCAAACTTGTCCATACATGATATTTGTGTTGATGAGTTTTTGATAGAATTATTATGAAATGCTAATTATTTTTTAGAAATATTATTTGTCGATATAACAAGAGGATAATATATTGTTTTTGAAATTCTAAAGCTCTGCATGATACATCGTTTATTATTTTTTGGTGAATTTTAGCTTAGTTTCTATGTTTTTCTCTAGTTTAAAGACTTCTAATAAAACATCAAATAATAATATTGTAATGTATACATAAATGTTTTGCTACTTGATCTTTAAAATTTTAAAATACTAAAAAACATTATTATCACCATATCTAAAGTTCTTAATGAATCTTATAGTCAATGACGTTTTTTTTCTTCATTTTATATTTTATATCAGCCCATATAAATTATGATTGGTGCATGTAAGAAAAAAGCATTGAAGAAATCCTAATATAATTTTGTTTTAATTAATTAGATTTTTTGGGAATTAGACAAGACATTTTGAAAAAAACTCTTTGAGCTTTCTATCAAATCAAAAACTTCCTTAGAATTACACAAAATATCAAATTTGGTAAGATAATTCTTAATCTCATACTAGTTACATTGAAATTATGTAGGATTAATGTTAAATTAATTTCATTTAAATACATTAATTATCTTCACCTACTCAAACAATATATCCTGCATTTATAAGACATTTTGATCTAACCTTAGTCTCTGATTCAGAATCACATGTATGACTTTTCATGATTTAGAATTTCTAATGCATATTTATTATGAGATATAAAATAAATTTTAAAAATACATATTAAGGCACTAATTCTTTGGGTGCATTTGGGGCGCGGGGGGGGGGGGGGGGTGCATTCGGGTGCACGATTATTTAAGATATATCCTGCAATGTGCCGCTATTTTACCCCGTTTGGGGCGACGTTGCCGCCGCAGCGTCTTGCGGTTTACCCAGAACGCGGAAAGATCCCCCTTACTTGCGACCCAGTTTCGTCGATCGGCTTTTTACCCTATTGTGTCCCCTTTCATCTTCCTTCTTCGTAGCTCATCGTCGTCCAAGAAGATCAGAAGGTACGCTTGCTCGCCTCTCGCCGCACTACGCCTCCGACATCGTCGCATTCCAGAACCTCGCTTACATCACTTC
>NEWO01000082.1:292530-316900 GCA_003013225.1 Phalaenopsis aphrodite
CACCATGTTTGCCTCCTCAATAAGTTCTTTATGGCCTCATGCATCATGTTGATGGTTTGCTACTCTATCCAATCACCTTATTGAAATCAAATATATAATAAATCAGAAATTAAAAATTTAGTTCATGTACATGATTATTTTGAAAAAAGATCCCATTATGATTTTTTTAACCGCCCAAAGATCGCTTTTCATCTTGTTATTGTCGACGTATCTTTTTATGAATGATTTATGTTAATCTCTATAAATTGCTTATTATATTATTGTTTTTTAAGAAGGTAATATTTCTCTTATAAATTTTAACTGATGCTTGTATATTATATACAATATTGACAATTAATACAAACATTTATTTTTAATTTCTGACCTCAAACCTAATATGATGATAAGACTCATACACTGTCGAAAGTGATCACGAATATACATCGTCTTCATGTTAAAAATATTATCATCATTATTTTACTTGTAATTTTATTAGTTTTATTTTTGTTTAGCACTTTCAATACTCACTGTTATGTGAGTTGTGTTTCTAAACTTTTGTTCAATTTTGAAATAAATTTCTGCTTCTGAAGTACCAAATATGTGGTTGTTACAGTTCTGTTTTAAATAACTTTACCGAACAGAGATAGAATGATCATTTTTCCAGCAACAATAGCCCTACAATTGTTTTCACACAGTTGCAACAAACAAACAACCAACTTCCCCACTGCAGCTTCTCCGCAACAGCTTCTTGGGGCAGCACAACTGTAGTTGAAAAGTTGAGAAGCTGCAGTTGTCCCAAAGAGACCTTTAATTTTAACAATAATTTATTAATTTTGTGGAAAATTGAAAATACAAAGATAATTAATTCGGATAATAATTCATTGGTCTTTTACTAGAAACAAAGATCACGGAACTAATTGAATTTAATGCACTTGTTGAAACCCAAATTGCCACTATAAATTCAATGATCAAAATTAAATTAATTAATAAAAGTAGAAAAAGGAAGACACCAAAAGGAATAGTTCATCTCTTCTAGAGATGTTTTGGTTTCTTGCTTAAATCCCATAATTATTAGGAATAACACATCCAACTAGAACTTCATACAAAATAAATGATTGGATTTTCTTTAAGCCAATGGCTCCTTTTTATACTAAAACTACATTTAGATTTTATTAGTTAGTAAAATTTACATTGCAATCCATTTTCATCTGACCAAATGTTAAAATTTTGAGAAAAACCCTGCACTTGGTTTACATTACACCACAAATTGTCAAACCAAACAGCCCCTAAGTGAATATCCCCTGCAATTTGTGTTGTTAGCTGTAGAAAATTCTGAAGCATGGAATAAGTTGAAGGACAAGGTGACAACTATAACAAAAGCCGTAAGTTAGTTGAAATCCGTTAATTTATGAATAAATGGAAAGCCTCATATTATGTGAAAGGATGAGGCACACAAAGAAAAGCCACAATTCTGTGCCTGTAACAGAAGCCAACAGCAGAAATCACATGGAAAATGAAAATTGGAGGCGTGGAAGCAGCTATAGATGGTAGGAAGGATATCTCAGAAGGGTTGCTATCACATTTATGCTACTGGTTCATGAGTTGTGCGTCAGGCTCTGATGCTGAAGGTCTATAAACATCAATGACTTTTTCTAGCATTATTTTTTTCACATCCAATATTGTATATGTGAATACCTAGATAGAGTTTTTTTTTTAATAAATAGAGTTTTTCTTAACACATTGTTAGTTGTTTGCAATTAAGGTGTAATTGATCATTTTAATTTTCAGTGGAGCATTTAGCTCCTAAAAACTGTTACATGGTTTTGGTTTTGTTGTCACATTTTATGTACTTTCTTTCAATTTCATCTCTAATACTATTGTTGCTGTTGTTATTTTCTTTTGCCTTTTTAAGAAATGACTGATTTAATGCTTTAGTTTTTGTCTCATTTTATTTTTCTTTTATGGGTATAAAGTGTGATCATGCTTGCTTTGTTATTAGTTCCTTGTTAGTATTTCTTGTAACTAAATAGGTATCTCTAAACTGTTAATCTAGGGGTGGATTTCACTTCAGGTCGCAGGGCATTGATGTTGGCCAGCGTAATAGTCAAGTTGACACTATTTCTAGTCCTAGTATTAGTGATTCCAGGAGCGATCAATTACATTCAACTAATGCAGGGGAGCCATCAAATTATGACCATAATCAATCTGAATCTAGAACTGAGACTGAGACCAGTGAAAACCAAGTGTCAGATATACCTCAGTTAGAAAGCAATAGACCGGTTGATGACATGGAGTGGCAAGAATCTGCTAATCAAGCTGAAATTTGGCCTGAAGAATCTCTAGAGCATGGTAGAAGGGAATGGCAGCAGTCTACAGAAGGCGACTTGAGCGAGTGGCATGATGAGGCCGAAGAAGAATCTGATAGTAACTGGCATGAAAATACAGACCAGGACTGGTTTAACAGAGCACCTGAAGATGCTGCAGATGGTCATATCCCAGAGTCAGATGATTGGCATGATAATGATTCACAGGTGACTGTGGAGAACTGGCTAGATGAACCTTCTCATCCTTCAAGAAATCAATTTGATATTCCCATTAGTAGAGTTAATAGATTTATTCAATCTGATGATGAAAATGTTTACAGTATGGAACTGAGAGAACTCTTAAGCAGGTATATATTCTTTCATGTATGATGAAATTATAATTATTCCATACATGTATATTGTTAATAAAACCTAAAGTGCAGTGAAGTTATTTGGCTTATTGTGTAGGAGAAGCGTTTCAAATCTTCTCCATAGTGGGTTTCGGGAGAGTTTGGACCGGTTGATACGGTCATATGTCCAACGACAAGGTCGTGCTCCACTTGACTGGGATTTACATCGAACTTCAAGTCCTGAATCTCCGGAAGATATGGATCAACAGAGGGAAGATATGGACCAGCAGAGAGAGGATCGTAGAGATGACCGAGAGGATAATGCTGTTAGGCCTCCTGTTGTCATACCATCTCCACCTGTGCCACCACGACAGCCGCTTTGGCATTCTGTACTATATCGTAACAGCTGGAATAGACGGAACATGCATCGAACTGATATTGTGCGTTTTGTTGACACTATAAGCTGCATCAAACCTGAATTCAACACAACTACATTTACCCATGCAAACTCTTATGAATATTTGAACCTGCAAACTTAGATAAAAAAATAAAAATAAAAACTTCTTTTACCATCATTTTGCTTGCTTTTTTCTAACATATTTGCTTGTAAAAGCTTATGTGCTTGTGCTTTAGCCATGCATCTGCATGACCCAATGTAGTTTTCTTCTGGATTCTTTAAAAATGTGATTTATTATTATTATTTTTTTCAAAGTAGACATTTTTCAATTGGTCTCATTATCTGCGCCAAGTAATAGGGTAATTTTTCTTTTTTTTTTATTTTTTATCGCAGGAATGGGATGCCATCAATGATATAAGAGCTGAATTGGTAAGACTTCAGCAAGGAATGAGTAATATGCAGAGAATGCTTGAGGCTTGCATGGATATGCAGTTGGAGCTACAGCGTTCAGTTAGACAGGAGGTTTCTGCAGCATTAAATCGCTCTCAAGGGGGAGAAGGTCAGTCATTTAGTCTCTTATACTTTAGATTGGGCGTTTGAATTTAGAGTGAGAAGCAAGGAATCTGAAAGAAAGCGAAGACTTATTTTTTTTAGGAGTTTGAAATGAAAGAAAAGAAATAGAAACTGATGAAAAACTTTCTTTTAGATTGAGGACTTAGTTTTCTTCTTAAAATGATTGGATATTAGAGAAAAAAAAACTCACACAAGTATAAACTGTTTTTTTTTTTTTAACAGAGGATCAAATGTTTAATCCCTCTGAATTCTAACCTCTTATCTTTTTTCTGATGATTCTTTATAAATTAAATTTCAAAATAGTCTATCTATTATTCACATGTGGCTAATTAAGTTCCATAATATTATATTTCTCTAATTTAGTTTTTTGATTATCTAAAATTGATTCAAAATGATCTCTTATGTAGAAATTTTGATCCAAAATTAATTCCAGTTTAGTCCATCAATTATATAAAATTGATCCCAATTTAGTCTTTAAGGAACCATACTGGTTTAATTTAGTATAAGTTCAGGGACTATATCAGAAATATGTGGCTAAATTAGCTACATATAAATTTTGGGATTTAACCCATTATGTGTACATGTCAAATTGATTAGACTTCTATTTATTTCAATTTCATCTACTATAAGAGTAGTTTTTTTTTTTCCTTTTCTTTTTAAATGTTTTTTTTTCTATTCACCTGATTTTATTTCCTTATCTCAACTTCCAATTAGAGTGTTGTGAACTTGTGATTAGGCCTTCATTATTTTTACTTAATTATTTTTTTAAAATTGATCGTGCAGTTCGTTTCAACTTTAATTTGTCAACAAAATGTTTCGATTAATAAATTTTTCCTAGATGATTGATGGGATTTGAGAGCAATTGTTAGAATCATTATCCATTGCTAACCTGTCATAAGTTCAAATTACACAATAACATATATATATATATATATATATATATATATGTATATATATATATATGTATATATATATATATATATATACACACACATTATATGTGGGATGAGATTGTGATGTTATGAGCAAGATTTTGATTATGACATTAATCATAAACTTAAGGTAGAATTCCTCTTGACTGTCACTTCGATTAGAAAGTATTTATAGATTTGTTCATGTTTATGGATCGATGATTCAATTGGACGATGATATGTGTAGTTAAACTATATGTCACAAGTTTGAATCACATGATAACATATCTATAATGTGGTGTTGGTTTTATTTTTGTTTGAAAGGGTTTTGATTTTAATGAGTAATATGTCATCTCGAAAAATGATAATCCCTCTTAATAATGAGTTCAATTATTCAAACAAAAAAATTTTAGATATTTGCTTGGTTTGCGAAAATACTAACAGATCTTTCTTATATCTAATCTGAATATTAAATAAGATTTAGATTGTCTAGGTTATTAATCTCATATAGGTGCAAGCACCTATAGTTATTTACATCTTAAACGTGGGAAATCACTTAAGAAAATTCTGGATTAAGATTTGAGGTTATGTCAATAAATTACAAGTATTTGAGGTTATGTCAATAAATTACAAAGTTTAGTTTCCACTATTGATTATAGGAAAATCAATTGAGAAAAACTTAATGCAGAACAATTATTTTTGGAACCCAAAATAATGAAAAGTAGGAGATGCAAAGATACCGAGGAAAGCTCAATGACATCTCAACCATCTTTTGGTTTGACTTTATACTTTTGAAAGTGAAGTTATTTAATGTTTCAATCATCACATTTTAGTTGGAAATTTATTACTTATATCTCACAATATAAGATTGTGAGAAAGCCTAAGAAGGTTAAGATTAACGGCGTGCTAGGCGAATATTCTCGAAATCCTAAAACCAAAATGATTTCTACCGAAAGAAGTGAAACATCGAAACATAGTCTAAATAAAGAAGGCACACACAAAACAATGCAGAATAGACTTACAACCTTGCCTGGAGAGGATAGTCAATCAGAAAACTTTTGTCCGACTTGTTAATCAACTTCATTTGAAATATCATTGATAGTTTAGTTAAGGTTCATCATTCACTTCATATTTCATCTTCTTTCAAATATTACAAATGTTGATAATTGATTGACCACAACACCTCTTAATTCTATAAAAGAAAAATGATGACTCGAAAGAGGATAAACCTATGTGAACTATAACAACTTATAAAAAGACAGTCTACTGGTTCTAACCAATGTCTAACGAACAATCAACAATTACAATCTATCTACTCCTATGATGTCTAGAGGTTTAAAGTGAAGTGTGACGAAGTTAGTTTGTTTTTTATTTAAGACAACCCGTTCAAAATGCCCATAGCTTTATGTTGTTGCGGAGTTCCTTGGTTCATGATCTGCTTAGCTCAGAGAGGTAGTCAAACCTACTCCGACCAGAAGAATCTTGTCAACAACCATGAGTTGCATCATCCAACAAATTTTCGTAGACCTGGGTAGGGGGGTTAAAGTTGCGTTTGGTAATGTTGGTTCATTAAGAGTTCACTTTAAGTTTTTAGTATCTTTCGGATTTTAAGAAGTTAAAAATTTTTGTTGCCCATGACTTCTCAGCAGATTTTATTTTTATTTCAGTTTATTTTGTTTTTATAGTTTTTATTTTAGGAGTAATTAAATTCAATTTTTCTCAAAATTTTGTTAAAAGAAATTATTTTAGTTAAATTTAACCGATTTATAGAATCCTTGAGATTTTCTTAGAGATGTTCGAAATTAAATTTCAAACATCTTCCATACTTTTCCAGTTGTTCTAATTTTCACTTAAAATTCTTATGAACTGGTTTATATATTTGCTGAATTGAATACGGTGATATCATATGAAATTTGTTATTATGTCATTGTTATTTCTTTATTGGCTTCCTCTTTGCTTATTTTTTTATTGATAAATATTTCATTTGATTTTAGTTTTTATAGTAAATGTTATTTTTGGATTTTTAGGTCTTCTTTGTTCGTCTGATTCATGGGTAAATATATTAATTATTTCGGATTTTTTTTTGAAGTTTTAGTTCACAAAGGTATAGTTGTAAGTTCGTTGTTTTGAACTAAATCATCTTTGTTTTGATTTGAAAGTTATTTATCAAGTTACATTTTGTCTCACTATGTGGTTTTGAACTAGGTTGAATTTTTAAGTATTTTTGATAGAGAAAATGATATGTTTACAATTTTGATATAGTTGCAAATGTTCTTTTAATTACCTTTATGAATTTCAACCGTATTAAGTATTTGTTGTTTTGTCGATGAATGTTTATTTGAATTTTAATCTTATAAATTTTAAATTTCAAATATCCGTTTCTGGGTAGCTTTTGCGATCGCCTAATGCTTCAACCACAACTGGATTTTCCTCGCAAAGACACACAAAGAAATTTGTATGAGAATTCAATTTAGTATAGGATCAACAAAAGTGCATTCAATGTCAAAAAATTAAGATGAGAAGTTTAATACATGCAAATTTAAGTGTTAGGTATGTAGGCACATAAATGCTACATGGTAGATTTGTAAGCTTGTGTATTTGAGTGTTAATTTGAATCTATAAGAATTAAATGATATGTTTATAAATCTAAACGATTTCAGTAAATACAAGCAGATTTTCAGAAAAGTTTAAGTGATGGTTGTGTCAAACTCAAACAAATATTATGTGAGCTTCAGCTAGTGCTTGAGAGTTGAAATCACACGAACTTTTAGCAGAGTTTGCAGGTTTTGAAGGCTTGCTTGGGGGTTGTTTATGTGCTGAAATGTGACAAGTTTCAATTGAGTTTGGGACTGTTTATGTGTAAGTTTGGAGCTGATTTAGAATAGGATTTCAACATATTTGGAGAGTGATTTCAGCAAGGTTTAGTGGTTGTTTGATAGCAGAATTTGAGAGATTTTGAGGCTATTTTGTTTCAGAATTTGCAATGGCAAGCTTTTTCAATTCAATTCAATTAGATTGATTTACATACATTCCACAAAATTCTTATGTTTTTACATATCTAGCACCTGAATTTTGTTGTCTACATTTATACCATTCAAGTTTTTCTTATCACAAACTACTTTTTTAACTTGAAATTGAGATTCATCTTTTCATACATGAGGTGGTATGTTTGTAAAAATTGAAGCTTAGGTGTTACATATGTAGAAACAAAGTCTGCATATAGATAACAAGTTATGTTTCCTTGAATATTAGGCGAATATCCAATAAAAAGCTTGCAATAATAATAATTTGGAGGATGACATGCGTAATAGGAAAAAGTGGTATGTCTGTAAATCTTCCTAAATAATATGATCATTTTGTCCAGTTTCTCGATAATGATTTTTGAATTTGACAAACGAGCATGAATATATTTATCAGTCAACATAAGTCAAACTTGACTTTGGTTACTTACAAGAAGTAAAAGGTTGAAGTTTTGTAACTAATATCGTATTAATACGATGATGCGCCACCAGAGCTACATCCATATCAATTAGAATTTATGAAGCAATTCTTCTGCCACCAAAGTTAGCATACTCTATTTAAACTAACCTTGTAATCTTATTAGAGTATGAAAGATTTACCCACATACTACTCAATTCTCATGCATTTAAATTATATATGGTTCACCTTGTAAAATGGCAACATATCAAAGTAGAATTTAATGAATCGTGAAAATTATTTTGGAATTTAATAAACATAGTATGACATCAATAAATTATGATATTTTCGGCCAATATAAATTATTGAAAGATTTGAGGCAATGCAATAAATTACCTTCGGTGGATTTAGGGGGGAGGGGGGAGGGGAAAAGTGTGGCCACGTGCCTTTGATAGGATTTGTAGCTAGTATTATACAAAGTTTTCTTTGCTATCTAACTTGTTGGATCCAAGTGGACATATTCCTCTACTGATTTTTCTCGCAACTCGTTTTTTCTCTCAACTTCTAGTATTCAAAGTTTTCGTTGCTATTAATTTTAAGTTTAGGATTTATAGGTCAATGAAGATGAAGAAATGTAAGTGGTTTAGCATATTCATTTCATTATGTCAAAGAATGAGAATGTTCGTAAAAAGATATGGCTAATGGCTAATAATCAATAGAGTATGAGCAAGTTTTACTTGGCTTGTACTTGCATTTACAGGTTTAGATCGGTTTGAACATAACTTGTACTTCTGTAGTATCCAGTTGTCTCATCTTCGAGTCCCTCGAATTTTGGGTTGGTTCAAATGTTACTCTGATTTCTGCAAGACTCAAATATATTTTCCATTAACTCAAATTTTAAAAATATAAGCTTTGGTGTGGAATTGAATGATCACCTTTTACATGAGCTACAAAATAATTATCTTTGTTATATCAAATCTAATTATTATATACAATGATTTCAAATCAAACAGAATTGAATTTTGAGCAAGTGATTTTCGACGAAAACATGGCTGAATGAGTTGATTTTGATTTGAGTTAAAAATCAATATAATTTTGAGTTTTGGATATTTGTATCACTCCCGAATAAGGATATATCCTCTAGTATAATCTTTATGTTTTGGCTGTTAAAATTTAGAATTCTTTGCTGTGTATTGTTCAATGATGGGATATAATGGAGAGCTAGATGACAATCTGTAAAGCTTTATTATGGCCAACCATTTTGTTACATCTAAGCATCATGCTGTAAGTGGTAGTTTATAACTAAGTTGTGTGGAGGAAATAAGATGATTTTATAGTAAAAACAAGAAGGAATAAATTAAAGAATACTTATTATATTAGCGAGTTATTATATAGTATGCATTAATCAAAGATCCATGTGGTTAGGACATGTTCAATGACAAACATAAAATTCGTATATAACAATTAGGAAAGTAGGAGATTCACTAATGGTTGTTATGGATGGTTCAAAAGGATTTACAAATAATCAATATAACTCGTTCAAAACTAAACAAAATTGAATGAAAATTGTGGTTTCATAAAGTGTGAAATTTTAGGTTTTGCATCTTTAGAATTTTCTTTTTTCCCCTGCATCACAACTTTGTACATGCATGGAAGTTCATGATTAATAAAGCCAAATGTTAAATAAGTCCGATTGATCATGGAGAAGATGAGAAGATGGCAGCAACTAGCAGCAGAAACGAATTGAACACAAAAACCACCAGAAGATAAAAAATTGCCAAATTAAGGCATGAAGTAGGGTGCACGCTATTGAATTTTGGAGGATGGCTTCTTTTTTAATTTTGGGCAGCTTATCAAGGTATTTATCTAAGTTAGTGCTCTTTTAGAGCAGTCTCTCATAATGTTTAGGATATGTAGCTCAAAGAAGATGAAGACTGTTAAGTTTAATTGGTTTAAGCATATTCAATTTGTTTTGTGGAAAAATTAGAATGCTGGTAAAAGAAAAGTCTAGTAACAAATAGTGTCCATGCAAGTTCTGCTCAACTTTTTCTTGCATTTATTAAGTTTCAATTTGTTCGAACTTAATGTGAAATCATGTTAATTTTGAATCCAATTGTTAAATCACTTAAATTTTTGGTAAGCTCGAAATATTTAACAAAATATAAGCTTTGGTGATGAATTGAAATTTCAGCTTTTACATGAACTACAAAACAACCAATTGGACAAATATTTACTTCTATCTTGGTTATGTCAAATCGAATTATCATATCTGACGATTTCAACTCAAAGAGAATTGAATTTTGATTGAGTGATTTTAAACTTGACTTGTAAGTTTGATTTGACTTGTAATCGATCAAATTTTGAGTATTAGATATTTGTACGACGCCTGAATGAGGATAAAGTGTTAAGATTTGGTTGTTAAAATTTGGAAACGTTTAATGTGTGTTGTTCAATGGGGAGCTAGATGACAATTTATAAAGCTAATATTATGGCTGCGACCATGTTGTGAGATCTGAGCATCATGCTCTAAGTGTTAGTTGATAACCAAGTTGGGTGTAGGAAATGAGAACGTTAAAATAATTTTTAGTAAATTCAAGAAGAATATATTTAATAATGCATTTATATTAATGAGTTTATTATATAATAGGTATTAATTAAAGATCCACGTGGTTAGGACGCTTTCAATGGAACATTAAGCAAAATTAAATGAAAATTGTGGATTAATAAGGAGGATTTGAAATAGTGAGGATAAGCCTGATAATGATAATAATGTGATATACTTTAGTAATAATTTTGGAGTTAGTGGATTTTATGCAGTTAGCTCTCTGTCCTCTATATTTCATAGTAGAATTGTTTTTATGCGAATTAAAGTTTCTTATACCGTAAATATTTTGGCTGAGATATAACTTGTTTCATCATGTTTGATCGGCTGATGTATCCAAGTGGACTACTGCATGTTTTATACTTGGGATCTTTATCTTCTATTTCGACCCTAATTGTAATTGATGTAAGCGTGTTCAATGTATTATACAGAAGAATGAGTGCAGCTTAAAGATAAGGCTAATATGCATTAGAGTGTGAGCAAGTTTTCTCTACTTGTACATGAACTTAATCAAATTCGAACTTAAAAATCAATTTTATTTTGAATCTAGCTATCTCGTCTTGAAATCACTTGAATTTTGGGTCGGCTCAAATGAAAATCACTCAATGTGAAGGCCTCTGAAATCTATTTTTAGTAAAACTCAAAATGTTAAGGAATATAAGCTTTGTGTAGGAAATGGACCTTTTTACATGAGCTGCAAAATAACAACCAAATAAACAAATATTTGCTCGACTATGATATATCAAATTTAATTATTATACATGATGCTTTTTGAAATCAAACCGAATTGAATTTCGATTTGAGCTATTTTAGACCTTTTTAAGTGTTTCATGTATTTTGTTTGATAATAGGATATGATGAAAAGCTAAATGACGCAATTTACAAGGCTATTATTAGGCCAGCTGTGTTTTGAGAATTGTGCATCATGCATTAAGTAATAGTGGATAACTAAGTTGAGAGTATGACTTATTTTTATCAGGTTTGTGCGAAGATTGGGCGGCCGATGGATCCAAGTGGACTAACGTGAAGAATGGGACGTGCTGTATTTGTTGCGATGTTCACATTGACTCGCTTTTGTACAGGTTTTCCTGATCTTCCCATTTCTTTGATTCTTTCTTCTCTATTATACTTGACTTGCAAAAGTAGCAGAAAAATCGAGTTAATAGCTTCTATTATTTAGCAGACGAATGATAATTATTAGATAATGATTAGAATAGAAAGACATACAATAATTTCACCCTCAAAATCATAATTTTGACGAGTTGTGTATTATCAGCTCATGACGATTTCTCTCTCTGAGAAGGTGAACCTTTTTTATTTATGGATCATTTGCATGCATACTACATAATTTTTATATATTTACATTTGTAACCCAGAATTTCATATTTACACGCATAGCACTCAAATCTTTAATATGATATCAAAGTTATCACTATTAATTATATTTTGAAACTGAAATACACCTTTTCATACATAAATTTATGAAACTAAAGTGTTTGATTTGTAAATGTTTAAAAATTATGTGGCATGCATGTAAATTTTCCTTTATTCCTTTAAGGGGGCATTTACATACATACCACCAAGTCCTATGTATTTACATATTCAACACCTAAACTTTTCTTTTTTACACTGATACCACCCATTGTTTCATATCACATATCGAGTGGTATGGATGTAAATCTTTATTTATTTAAAGGCACTCTCAAAGTTAAATGGGCGATGAATTTCTGATACATATGCAATTCCTGATTTCTGGCTGTTAGCAGATGCGGGCACATGTGCACCTGTTCCAAATGCGCCAATGAGCTGGTTCGAAATGGAGGTAAATGTCCTCTTTGCCGTGCACCGATTATTGAAGTGATTCGAGCGTATTCCATACTGTAACATAAATTCATAGAAAATTGATTTTTAAAGGTTAAAAAAAAAGAAGGAAGAGGGTATATAAGCAAAAAAATAAAGTTGTTTTGGGTGGTGTTTGAGATTTTTGTCTACAGGAAGAGTTCGCTCAGTTCTTCTGGGCTGTATTTATTATTAGTCTGTCATCCATTTTTTTCTTTATTTGCCGCCTGTCCATAATATTATAAAACAATTTTTACTATTTTATTTGTACGATGAAAAGAACATTGTAGCATTCGTTCTTCTGCTAGACGTTACAGAAGAGGGAAATTAATGAAAGAAATGAATTCTTTTGTTTAAAAATTACGCCGTAACACAGACATCATTGTAATTTGTTTTGTCGCCATGTCCATTTTCAGTGTTCTTATTGACAAGATTAGATTAGATTAGATTAAATGTGGATTTAATAATTAATGTTAATTTAACAATTCTTTATTTTTTGGGTCTCATTATTGTCGCCAAAGCTGTTAGCTATATGTTGGACTTAGACAAGCACGAAATGCGCGTAGTAGAGCTGCCAGGTTGAAATGACTGCTGTAATTGCTGTCACGTATAATGAAATGTTTGAAATCATAACTCAGGATGTTACATAATTTATGTGAGTTGCTAAAATAATCATGAATATTTATGAGTCTCATTTAGTCTGAGAGTTTATGGTAAACTCTTCAAGTTAGGGCTGAAATAATTTTATAGTTCTATCTTAAAAATGTGAAAGGTTTAAGGGGTATAAATAAAAATAAATAAATAAATTTAGGTGTTAGGTATGCACGTGCGTAGTAAATCTCATAAATTCTAAATCAATAAATTTTCATATAGCTAAAATTTAAGAATTATTTGATACAACATATATAAAATCTATTTAAACTTGTTAGGAAACTATTTTACTATTTATTTTAGAATGTAAATAAAAATTAAAATATTATTTTAAAATTAATTATTAATGATAGAAATTTTAAAAATATATGCATAAACTTTGGCAGCACTGGAACAGTTGAGCTATAGATTTTTAATATTAACTCTGAAGATATTCGAACGCCATTGTCAATAAGTTTATAGACAAATTAGTGTGATTTGATGAGATGAAACAAATGGTTTCAAGAACATTTAATTCACAAATGATTACTTTGTAGTGATCAAATATCCTCTGTGATTATAATTGAATCGAACATCTTCAAGTGACACTACCTACCTATAAAATCTAGACGCCGACCATCGTCGCCACTATAGTTGACATGTTCATGTCATATACTTTTAAACTTAAAATTTATTATTCATGATTGCCAATAATTTTTTTTTATTTAATTAAAAGTTTGTTCGCTAAGTAGATATCACACAATGTCAAAGTAATGGTAAGTTGTTCTTTGTTTTTTTGGAAGATTTACAAATGTGCCAGTTAATTTATTTGTAATTCCATATTTAAACCTAAACTTTAACTTCTCCATATATGACATTTTGCACATCTATGAAATTTTCATCTTTTAAAAATTAAAATAGTAATCTTTTTTTTGTGAAAGATTTGAGCAAAGCGTTGGGTTAGAGAACTAACCTGCCCGAATTTTTTTAGGGGCATAAATATAAAAAAATAATGTTGTATGTAAATACTAATTTCTATGTATTTACAAAAGTATTGCGTTCCAATTTGGCGAGTTCATATGCCGAATGAATCCTAACGAGCGAACATAAGCTATAGAGAGAGAGAGAGAGAGAGAGAGAGAGAGAGAGAGAGAGGAGCCAAGTTCATATGGCGAATGAATCCTAACGAGCGACCGCCAGCCTGCGACATCACGGCAGATGCCAGCGACGGCGTCACCACCGGAAAACCGCAGAGCAAACAACTGAGGCAAATGCAAATCCACTCCTCGTCGAGCGGGACACGCACCTTCTCCCTTCTTCCGACGTCGAGTGCCAAACAGAACACTCGCCATTGCTCAACCTCCCAAGTTTTTTTCCCTTTACCGAGTGGAGAAGGGGAGGAGAGCTAACAGTCTTCTTTCCAGCATCGACGAATATGCTCGCCGGTGGCAGAGGAGGCGGAGGCAGAGACAGTTCATCGGTAGAGGCAGGACAGATCAGTTTGGGAAAGAGGTAGTTGATGATGAGGAGTGTTAGAGCTACGGATGATAAGATGGCAGTGGTGGTGAGTACAGGAGGTAGCAGGCTCACCGACGGCGATGGCAGTGCTGCCGGAGATGGAGATGGAGATGGAGATGGAGATGGTGAAGTAGGAGATGGAGTGGGGCTGAGTCTGCAACGCATGGACTGATAATCTTCAGTACAGGAGGAGGTACAGGGTACTAGAGGGAAGCTTAAGGCGACATTTTTAAAAATTAAGGTTTAGATGTGGGTGGTATTTATGTAAAGTTTTATCTAATTGAAATTTCACTTTCAATGGAGTATCACCGTGCACGGTGGAATTAATCAGAAAACAAACAGATAATGTGATTTGGAGGTGGATGGAATATTCATTTACGGCAGGCTTTAATAATTTTAATATTTTAATATTATGACAAAACAAATCATATTATTGATAGCTCAATAAAGTCGCATTCTAAAATCTCAACAAATTCTAATTGCTCAAAATCAAATAATGTGTAATGCATGAATATTAAAGTCTTTAGCTTTTGATTATATTATGCAAGGAGCTGATGATGCCGAGAATGTTGGAGATTATTTAAATTTCAATTATTTTAAAACTGAGTTCTAATAATCCTTCACGAAGACTATTCCAAATCCCAATTTAAAAAATGTGGGATTAATTTGACACTTTTATAAGCTCAAAGAATGCACTACCAAATGTAAATAGTGGATGGTATAGACATTTTACTCATATTAGTATACATTATTTTTATTCATAGATAAACATAAATAGTTAGAGTTTATTATATTTTAGAGCAATTATATGACATTGAGATTGAAATGTACTCTTGGGAATTATGGAATTATTGTACCAAGAAAAAAATCTTATTCTTGGATTCTTATTATTCAAATGAAATTTTTTGTTGCTTTTCTTAAGACTACAGATAAACTGGAAATTTACTCATCGTGAAAGAAATCAATGTATAAATAGACTGCAAAAAGAGAATTAGAGAAACAAAACTTCATTTTTTCCATCAAGATTCCACATGATTTATCTATTCTTATTAGAGGTGACTGCTTAGACTTACCCTTTATTCGACGTGATAGTGTTTTTTAATTTCTTTGCGTTAGTTGTATGTAGTGATCAACGGTTCATAGGATTTTCTTTTATTGCGTGAATTGTAGGGGGTTAGTTGAAATATTGATCGCATTATCTTTGTACTTATTTTCTTGATGAAATAAAATTTCCCTATGGGATTTGATTAAAAAAAAAAGCAATTATATGACATGGTACCTGACTAAATTAAAGGGGAATTTACTTGCATACCAACCAATTGCCATCTATTTATATATCTACCAGTAAATTTTATTTTTTACAAATACCACTTTGTTAACTTTTAAAAAAGAGAAACACATTTTCATGCATAGGTAAATTTCAATTTTGATATTATATATATATATATATACATATATATATGTAAAAATTGAAATTTAGATGTTAGATATGTAAATACATAAGAATTGTGTGGTATGCATGTAAATGCCCCGTTTTTTTTTCCCTTTGTGTATGAAACAATTCTAGGCTTGTAGGACCAAGAACAACGAAGTAAGCCAGTGCAATAACTTCTAATTCCACATTTATAATAAAAGCATTTAAAATTTCATCACTACTGCAACATCCCCCACAAAGGTAAGCAAATTCACTTCTGAGATATCACCCACTCCAACACAGTAAAAATTATTGCCCATGAGAAGACAATAGTAATAATGAGGACCAATTCAATAGTTCATAAAAATGGCAAGCTTAATATATCCAGTAAGAATAAGTAATTAGAACTTACATGTCATCACAGTAGCAGTCACCTATTCCTGGTCTTAATAATCTTCCCTCTGGCGGCCTTCTTCTCCATCTTTTCCCTCTTCTTCCGAGCTTTCTCATCCTCAGCACCACCCTGCACATACAACCCATTTGTTTTACATGTCATGTTACGCATGAACTGCTTAGGGTTTCATTGTACCTTGGAGCCAAATGATAGGAATCCTTTTATTATGCCGAAGGATTTGTATGCGGCAAATATTGGTATCTGTAAACAATGTATTTTTGTTAGGGTTAGTGATTGTCTGAAAATAAAAAATCATTAACTTGGTTGATATGAATCAGCTTGAGTTTTGATATAAGTTCTAGAGAACAGAAATAACATCATATATTTACGTTAGAAACTTCAGGAATCAGTTTTAAGGTAGAATTCCATTTTTCAATGAATTTATAGTCATGATAATGTGATGTGATGAGATGAGTCCATAGAACAAAAATTACTTGAATTTGAGTAGAATACTGTGTTGCATAATTGAAAATTTATCAAAGCCTTTTGAGAGGTGAAACTCTAGGGCCGGTGTCTAAGGACAATTTTGTCTTTTGTTAACCGAAGAGCAATTTAGTCTTTTATTATTATTATTATCGTTGGGAAAATTGTAGGTTAATATGTTTAGAGTTGCGGTTATGTATGAGATTGCTATCTTGAGTTTTAGGATTTGGGTTTGGGAGAGATGTCCTAACTCTCGAATTTTAGGATTTATGAGAGATCGCCTACCTTTTGAATTGTAGGTGCTTATCTTTATGTATTCCAGTTATGTTGTTGATGCTATTAAAGTAAAACAATATGCTTTGCCCTAAGTTCTATAGAATTTCCTATTAAATTGATATCAGAGCATTAATCCTTCTTTATCACGATTTGTATGAGAAGTCAAAGGGATTGCGTCTCCTTCACTTGTCAAAACAGTCGCGTTTTAAAGTAGCCGACAATAGCACAGTGCACAGTTGACAACTTCCACGACCAAACCACGTGGAATGGTCGTGATTAAGGCTAGCGGGGAAGAAAAACCCGACTTGCCTTCACGGCCTAAGATCACAATACAATCATGAACCTAAGATTGTGATACAACTCGATAGGAGCTAGCGGGAAAGCAAATATAAGGTCACAGCGTCCAAAGTTCCGCTCTGACCCTAAGATGGTGATACAACGCAACAGGAAGCATCGAGTTGAGAAGCCAAATGTAAAGTAAGGTGTGTGTGGTCCTCTACTCATCCCTCTTAGCATTGTCACCCTCTGGTTCAACCTCAACTCCCTTTAGATATCCCTATAGTCTCTTCCCTACTAGAGGAGCCTCGATCCGACGTGACCCACTCAGATACATGATTGATCCATCTAGCTTCAGATCCACATTTAGGAGATCAAGTTTCACCTGCGTTGGAGTATGTGCTAAGGTGGTTGCTCTCATCAAGACGCTAGCTACCTGTGTAAGCCAGACCAAGAGCTTCAAAATCTCACAATCTATCTCCCTTTACCTCCCGCAATATCTCCACGTCTTAACATCCTCAATCACAAGGATTCAAATCTAGATCACACAAATCACACGTAAATTTGATTCAATGTGTTTGTAAGTTGTTATTACATAACGAAATGGACATGTGAGAATTTTGTCCTCTAAGACCTTCTTAGTGGCTCTAATCACGATTGTATCATGTACAATCCAGTGTTGCGTCCCTGCTAGCTCCAACAACAAGCTGGAAGTTACAATCCTCCGCGGCCTTCTCAGTGGCTCTAATTGTGATTGTATCGCGTGTAATTCTGTGTTGAGCCCCACTAGCTCCAACAATGGTTGTTTTGCGATGCAACAAAGATCCCAAGAGCTTGGGATGCGACATGAATCTGCATGCTACGATCTCAAGAGCTTCAAGTCTTTGTTCGTTGTGATCCCCTGCGACAGATGCGAGCTTCAAGTCTCTCTACGTGTATGCCTGTCAAAGACGGCTAAGGTTTAGTTTTGATACCAAAATGAAATAAATGCCTTATAAAACTTGTTTATTGATTAATGTTTGGGTTTTTTTATAGAGTCTATACATTCTTGCATATAAGTCCCTAGATTTTCTATATTCCTTATTACTCAATAGTAAGCTATATACAATTCTCAACAGTTAAAAAGCGCGCATTAACAGTACTGTCATGGGCAATATTGCATCGCCCATAAACCCAATATCATTATTTCAATTTAGGCCCTTTAGGTTTATAAATTAATGTTTAAACTATTTAGTATAAGTATTTAGTTTCAATTAAACCTTATCACGTCTCGCAAGCCTTGCTTCATGCTCGGCCTCCTCTCTTATATCAATCGACTTCATCTATTATGTGTGAATTGTTATAATGAAATTTTATAATTT
This sequence comes from Phalaenopsis aphrodite, assembly GCA_003013225.1. NCBI lineage: Eukaryota > Viridiplantae > Streptophyta > Magnoliopsida > Asparagales > Orchidaceae > Phalaenopsis > Phalaenopsis aphrodite. The sequence continues at coordinate 311,254 of NEWO01000082.1, forward strand.
AATAAATTTCAATTGCAACTTTATAGCAAAGATAAGCATCATCATCACAAAGATTATCATGATGCTTCTCAATAAGACTAGTTAAATTTCTTAAGAAAAAAATAGTAGACTTGCAAAAAAAGAATGATAATAATTTGAATTTTAAGTAATAAAGATGTTCAGTGATTGTCTTCACCATCACTATTGTTTTTATTATCATAAAGATTCATCCTTCAATTTAATAGTCTTTCATAATTAATTGTATTTTTTATTCATAATCTTTTAAAATAGTGTGATGTACTATACATTATGATACAATGAGATCCTTTACCTTATGACACGCTATTTACGATTAATGTGTATGGGTAGGGATCATGGGACTACACACAAAGTCATCTCGTATATAGTGATGCAACTTAATGAAGAACATGAACTTAAGACCACTCAACAAGCTCCTAAGATATGGATACACATCTTCTAGCTGTTATTCAACCACTTGAGTTGAAATCGTTCTATTTTCACGTTCAAGATATATAACTTAACAGGGAGTGTTTGAACCTCGAGATTTACATTTTGATTCTTTTGGATGGGAGATTTCTAATATAATTGTTCCTTTTGCCGATTACAACATTCAAATTCCACCTAAATACTCGGATGTTGACAGTATCAATTAAAGTGAAGTGATATTTAGAGAAAAGACTAAGTGCATATCCTTCGTTAGAAATAATAGTAGTACTCCATTAGACGCACACGTTTGACCAAAGATGAATTGCAAAAGCTAGCACATGATAACTTGAATAAACATAAGATATTTACTCTCTAAATGATAGTTCTTTACACCTCAAAAAAGTTAATAAAGAACACATCAGGTCAATTGGCCTTAGGCCAATTACAATGGGTCACACTAGGGCCACAACAAAGCTAAGCCAAGCATGTTTTCTTTTATTTTTGCGCCAATAATCATTCATAGCTGAATTGCTTCTTATTGCATTATTTTATTATGGTTAATTATCATCTTTGGGTAAATATTAAGTTCAACTATGAATGCTTTGTCATGATTAGAGTTAATTTCAAATAATATTAGATTTGAATTCAAATTATTTGGCTTTATCCTTGCAACCCAGTGTCTATAAATTTTGATTCATAGCTTGTATTCAAAAGTTAACTGGTGATGAATAAAAATTATTCATGAGGCCAATTAAGCGTTCTTTAGATGTAAGTTGCATATGTGGATCTCTTCAAAGTTGTGTATGGGGTGTTTCCAAATTCCCCTTCCATCTTAACCTTAAGAAGTTTTTAAATTGGATGGATAATTTGAAATTTTCTTTATAATATCATGTCTGATTCCTAAAGATTTGGATGTGTTTCAAATTCCAGTATTAAAGAGTTATGTTAAAGAAGTCAACCGTTCATATAAACATATTAAATTTGCATCCCGAATTTGACTGACGACGAAGTCAACAAACGACATCTAATCATAAAACAAACTGGCGAGCGCATCCGGAATGCCGACTTTGCTTAGAAAGTATACCCATATTCACCCTCATTGGTTGCAAAACAAGCCGCCGCCAAATATTTACTCTCCTGTGTGCTGCCCATGCTTCCAACTTCTTTTGATCCAATAGGAGCCCCCCATCAAACCAATGAAATAATAAAAAATGAATTTAAAATAAAAAAAGAAAACCTAATCAAAGGGTCCGACTACCTGATCCCGGCACACGCAACTTCTCTCACAGAAAAAATATCATACGTGCATGCCCCCCACCCCCACCCCCACCCCAAATTTTCTTCCCCATCTCATGACTCGTGCAAGATCCCATCGTCCCTATCGATGCGACACCCAACAAACCTCCTCTTTCTCTCGCCCCCTAGCTCGTTATAACAAAACCCACAACCGCATCTCCCCTTCTCCTTTCGAGCAGCCCCCTCCGGTAAGCCGTACAACCCCAACTCCTCTCCTCTACCCTACAACGCTAACAACAACCCAACAACCGACCTCACCCTCCTCTCCGACGACACAAGTTCAACAACCAACCCTTGTCGCTGCTCTCCTCTCCGAATTTCCACCTGTAAACTGCAACCGACGTTGATCCTTCATTATGTTGCTACCCAAGAGACCTCTCTCCTCCCAACCACTCTACCACATAATTTATGTTCTCCCTTTCTCCACTCCTCACCTCCTCTCCACCGCATCATGTCAACCCGCACCGGCTCCCCATTCGCAACACTCTACCTCACACGAATCCCCTCACCATCTCCCCTGCTGACAATGCATAACCTGTACACATCACTCCTTCCATCTGATGTAAGTAACATCCTTTATCCACACCTCACTTCCACTCCACCGCAACATGTCAACCCACATTGGCCCCCCATTTGCAACACTGCCTCACACAAATTCCCTTGCCATCTCTCGTCGACAGTGCACAACCCGTACACATTTCTCCTTCCATTTGATGTAAGCAGCATCCTCTCTGCTTCGTCCTTTCAGGCACCCTCTGCACTCACCAGAGATTCCAAGTCAAAACCCAGTCGTTGGCTTCATTTTCTCCACCCAGCTCGTCAAACTACACTTTTTTTTGTCTGCTATCATTTTCTGCAACTCCCTTTCACATTCAAACACTCCAACTCCAGCTCTTTAGCTCTCCAGCAATCGTACTCCTCAGCTGCTCAATCACTTCGTTGCTAAACAAGGAAAAATAATGAGGAAGTGATATTTGAGAATCTGTAAAAATTAAAAACTATAAATTTGAAAAGAAATAGAAATGGGCTTTCAAATTTTGTAGAAGCAGATATGTTGTAGGAAAATGTGATTACCATTCTCACTCTATGGTTTTGAGAATAGCTATAAAATCCATACTTTTGCGAGGTTTACAGGTTTTATCAAAATGATCATTGATGCTTTAATTAAACTTTGCTTAAATGATTTGATTGCATTCATATAAGTATCTGTCGTGTCGGCAGGGAAAGCCTAAATATTCTGTGAGATTCTCTCATGCAGTATCTCAAGTCCCATGCACACTTTTTTAAGCGTGATGGGTCAAAGAGCAGCCATAATGCTAACTACGGCGGGAATGACTAATTGTGTGCTCTTTTTTGTGTAGGTATACGAAGCCCCATGCACGTCTTTTTAAGCATAGTGCGTTTTGAAGACTCTGGACCGCAGTGTCGAAAGACACTAACTATGCACGTTTTTTAAGCATGGTAGGAAAGCTTTAGCTCCTCAACGCAGCTCCCTAAAGGGGAACGATACCGAGAGGCTGCCAAAATGCTATCAAAATCTTGATTGATAAGAGAACTAAAATAAACTTCATTTATATTTTTGTCTAGCCAATTTAGAATTTGTTTTAAATTCAGCAATAAAAGAAGCTCAATATTGATAATGAAGACTTGATAAAGGTCAGCAATAAAGAAACTCAAATGCGAATGAATAAAGAAGCTATAAAAAAATTTATACTTGAAGTTTAAGAATATCTCCTATGAATTCCAATAAAACCTCCAGTCACTAAGAAATCCTTTGAAAACTGAAAAACTGAATGAAATGAATTTGAATAACTTTTATTTATAGAAGAAAAAGGATACTGCATGGGACTCATTTGCATTTAATAAGTCATATAAAAATGGATCTCATTGTCATATAAAGCCAAAATACTAAATAGGCATCTGACTAAAGCATATAAATATGAACATGATTTAAAACTATAAAAGTGTATCCACTTTTTGTAATTGCCGATGGATCCACAACCCCGAATTATACAAGCGACAGAAGACCATATTAGAAACTTAAAGCAAAAATATTTGCACCATCTCAATGATGATATTTTCATGCAAATAATAATAGAACCACCTAAAAGTAAATTAAAATTAACAAATTAAAACACACACATGTGCTCTGACTAGCTTTTAAATATTCAAGTTTATGAGTTTGAGATTGTTACGCGGGCAACGAGCCGCCTTGCCTATAAGGCGAGGTCATAAGCCCCCACTAAGCTAGTCCAATCCTCCTCTTCACGAGGTTTGGAGTTGACAGAACAAAAGCTCTTAATGACATTTAAGTAATCATTCCCTGATGAAAGGCATACTCATTGCACATCTCAATCAGAGAAGTTTATTTATAAAAGTATGGCTTCAATACTCCTTTTTCGATAAACCTCAAGAGTAATGGCTTCAACAAGTCTTGATTTTTGAATGGGCTAGTGGGCATAACATGCAAGTGTGGTTATAGGATGAGGCCTCTCAGGATGGCCCCGAGCAGAAATGTTATGAACAGTTATGACAGTCATAACAAGAATTCAGTAAGAAATTCCATGCTGCCAGAACGCATGCTCGCTCCAATGTTCTCAATGGTGAGAACAACATTAGCTAGGCGGATGTTAGTTTCATGCCCGAGCAGAACAATGAATGCAGTGTTTGTAGTTCCATTCGGCATAAATGAAAGATGGGAATCAGTAATCATCTTAAGATTATTCACTTCATACTTCCAAAATACAGAGAAGAGAAAACACAAACAATACAAAAGAGCAAACCAGCAAACCCTATAAATTAACTATGAAATTTTAAGAACACACTCAAGAAACATTTTTAAGGAACACTATAAAATCATTTTAAAATTATAAATTTTAAATATATTTTTTTTAGTTTTCCACCACTATAACGTATTATTCACGTCTAAGGTCGATCGTATATTCAGAAACATCATTAAAAAATTTATCAAAGTAACTCACCCATTAAACTCTTTAATATTATTTTAAAAACTAAAAAGATATCTGACGAGTGGAGGAAGAGTATTTTGGTCCACATTTTTAAGAATAAAGGGGATGCACAAGAGTGTTCCTTAGTATCTTTAAGAACTAAAAAGATGCACATTTTTAAGAATAAAGGGAATATTTCTCATAATCAATTTGGATTTATGTCGGGCACGTCTACTATGGAAGCTATACATTTATTGAGAGGTTTGATGGAGAAGTTCAAAGATACTAAGGAGAATCTACATTTCATTTTTATTGATTTAGAAAAAAGCTTACGATAAGGTTCCAAGAGATATCCTTTGAAGAATTCTCGAGAAGAAAGGTGTTGATATGACTTATATTCAAGTCATTAAAGATATGTATACTAGAGTTGTTACTTGTGTTCAAACTGAAGGAGGATTGACCAAATATTTTCCTATTTCTGTTAGATGACATCAGGGATCGGCTTTAAGCCCATATCTTTTTGCTTTAGTTATGGATGGTCTTACTGGACATCTACAGGAGGATGTACCTTGGTGTATGTTTTTTGTTGATGATATCCTTCTCGTGGATAAAACAAGAGAAAAAGCCGGAAAAAACTTGAATTATGGAGGTCTACATTGGAGTCTAAAGACCTTCATTTAAGTAGAACTAAAACTGAATACATGAAATGTAATTTTAGTAGTAATAACTCTAGTGATAGAAGTAACTTTGGGTGATCAAATTATTAAAAGGTGTGAACGATTTAGATATCTTGGGTCCGTTGTTCAAAGCGATGGTGATATAGATGGGGATGTTAATAGTAGAATTCAAGTTGGTTGGTTGAAGTGAAGGAATGCTTCGAGCCTTTTGTGTGATAGGAAAGTACCGCTTCGACTGAAAGGAAAATTTTATAAGACGGTGGTGAGACCTGCAATGCTATATGGCGTTGAATGTAGGCC
>NEWO01000082.1:324235-343717 GCA_003013225.1 Phalaenopsis aphrodite
TGTAGAGCTAGGGAACTAATGTTGGAGTGTTTTGGTATGAGAGAAGTTGCAGAAAATGATAGCATGCAGAAGAAAAAGTAGTTTGAGAAGCTGCGTGGAGCAAATGAAGCCGACGACTGGGCTCCGGCTTAGAATCTCTGGTTAGGGCAGAGGGTGTGTGAAAAGACAGGACAGAGAGGATGTTACGTGAAACAGTGGGAGTGATGTGTATGGGTTGTGCGTTGCGAACGACAAAGATGGCAAGGGGATTCCTGTGAGGCAGAGAGGTACAAATGGGGAGTTGGTGTGGGTTGACAAAGAACGGTGGAGAGGAGGTGAGGAAGTGTGGAGAAAGGGAGAACATAAAATATATGGTAGAGAAGTTGGGAGGAGAGGCATCTCTTGGGTAGCAGCAGAAGGAAGGATCAACACCAGTTGTTGTGAGTATGGGAGTCTAGAGAGGAGGAGAGTAGTGGCAAGGCTTGTTTGTCACTTGGGTCGCTATAGAAAGTGTAAGGTTGGCGGCTAGGTTGTCGGCGACAGAAGGGAGAGTGGATAGGGTTGTACGGCATATCAGAGGGTTTTGTGGTCGTGTGTTTTTTTCGAACAAGCTAGGAGGAGAGGGAAAGAGGAGGTCTGTCAAGCGTCGCGTGGAGAGAATTGACAAGAACTTGCGCGAGTCGTGAGTTGGGGAAGAAAATTAGAGGGGATGGGGGGGATAAGCGTATGGGATTTTTTTAGTGACAGAAGCTGCATGTGTGGAGATCAGGTAGTCTAGCCCCTTAGATTAGGTTTTTTTTTTATTTCTTAGGTTTGATAGGCGGCTCCAATAGAATTTGTCGGTCTCCCGCTTTTCTTTTCTACTTTATCAAAAGTTCACATGCAATAATCAGATATACCCTATAAAATGAAATGACATGTTTATAATTAACGCTTCAAAGATCTATTTACAATTTGTGCAACAAGCATGACTAGACCCCCTTATAAAATCTAGAATGCCATTAGCATGGTTCATTGTGTGTCCTAATGTTCTTATTACTTGAGCTGTTGTTGGACCTTGATTCAGCCGATTCAATTGCGAGGTACAATTCAACAAGCATGATTTGGTTTTCCAATTACTAGATTTTTGTGATTTTAAAAATTTGGTAATATAGCAAATAAAAAGCTCAACATTTTTCATAAAGCTAGGCAGAATAGTTGCTTGAGATTTTAGTCTTCTAAAAAAAAAAATTCACGGGACAATCAACTTTTTGAATTTAATAATGTAAGTACATGATATGAGAGGAATGTAAAGGACTATTACATGATGAAATTTCTATTTTTCTCTCAAACATTTATGCTAATCAACTTGAATCTTTCAGGAGTGGTGCAAGTGGCGAATACCGATTTTTAAGGGAAATTATTTCCTTATAGTAATAGAAAGCATGCATCTCTTATTTAGTGAATTGTTTCCATATTACTTTACATCTACAAATTGGGATATCTATATACGTACCATACAATTCTTACTAATTTACATATCTAACACCTAAACATTCACATTTACATGCATACCACTCAAATCTTTAACATCACATCAAAAATTCGAACATCACCTTTTTTCATGTATAATTTTCATAAATGTAAATATCAAATTTTAGGTATTAGATACGTAAATAAATAAAAATTGTGTGGTATGAATGTAAATTTCTCCTAAATATTTATGATTGGTTTGCAGCATGATTGATATAATAAAAAAAATAACAATCAGAATTTTCTGATTGCAGTGCGAGTTCACTCAACTTGTAGTTTTCAGTGATTATAAATTTTATATCAAATTACATTTAGGTGAACAATAAATTATAATTTAATGTAAACTGTGTGTGTTTTCTGATTTTATAAAAAATAAATGGATATTATTTTAATTAATGGACAACAAAATATAAACTTGGATTTCAGGCGTGTAATTTTTTGTGCACTATATCATATTAGGCGCATTAGAAAACCTAAAATCCTGAGATGGCGAGCATTAATTTGTATGCATTTTGTGAACCTTCATTCATATTGGCCAGTTTAAAAACTTAAAAATAAACCTCTATTCAATTTTCAAATATATATATATATATATATATATATATATATATATATATATATGAACAATATTGTCATTCCACAGATAAATGCAAATGCAGCATTAGCTAAGGTGTAAATCTTACCACTAAATATACGAGCCAAAATTTGTCAGATATAATGGATGTTGACTGTACGAAGCTGGTTATGTAAATCACGTCATGCAAATAGCTGCAACAAGACATAACAATAAGTAGGCATCATTAGAAAATAAATACATTAGCACGATGGAGAAAAAAAAAAGGAAATTCCAGTATTTAGTAGTATTTTGGATATAAATTAACAAGCAAAACTAGTACAAGATAGTATTAGATTTAAAGACAATAAATAGGGGGTCCCATAAATTGCCAATCGATTGTGCTTGTAGCTAAAAGATTAAACGATTATCTTACTATATGAACGATCTCCAATATCATCATTAGCCTTAACCCAACTATTTGTTGTCAATCATCAAATTACATTGTATAAGGTGTCAAACTTATTTTTAACAAATCATTTAGAAAACCATGCATAAATTATATTCTCATATATCCCCATTCTTCTATATAATAAATCCAAGATTAATTTATCACATTTAATCATTATTTGGTGATGTAAAAAATTAATTTTAATTCTTAAAATCATACTTATTAAATTAGCATATCTTAGACTGATCGTTGTTGTACTAATCTAAATCTTTTATCTTCTAAATAATGTTTTCATTTTTTGAATTAACTTATTCAATAGTTACACCACTAAGAAAAATTGCCATATGCAAAAAAAAAAAACATTTACAAAACCATCTATTTTTTAATCTCTTTTATAAACATAACCATGATTAATTTAAAAAGACATGCACTTAGAGTTAATCATTTGATAAAAACCCACAATAGTTAGAAACCCTTTGGTTACCCCATAACGTCTAAATTTTTTATTTGTGCTCCACAATATATATATACAGTACCGTGGGCCCTTTTTTTTCCTATTTGATTCCCTGCCCTTTCTATCACTTTCGATGCCCATCTCCCTTTCCTATCCTAGCATTTTCCTATAATATTACCTTTCCTTTTTATTTACTTTCTTTTCCTAATATCTTTTATTCCTATCTAATAGCTTCTATTACATATATGTGTCGTGTGCTTGTTTAGAATTTAGATTTTGATTATTTTTTATTTCAGATTGCGGTCTCTAAAGACGTTTTCCCATCCGAGGGTTGTAGCCAAAGACAAAAAAGGTGCTCCGGCTGTAACTCGTCCAAGATGATGATCGTTCCCCAAGGATCGAGTGGTACCCTGGCTGTACTTCAATCCCGCAGAGATATTTATCCTTATTAAACTCCTTCGCAACCTTTCCAACCACCCCCATCGTTGTTGTAGTCCCAAACAACCCTCCCCTCTACTGTCCAACAGTTCACCGCTCTTCCCCTTCTCTGCCCCTTGCTATCTCAGCCACCTGCTTCATTGTTTTCGTTGTCCAAAAACTTCCTTTTGTTGTTCTACCCCTGTCCCGCCATACAGAATTTCAATGTTTGTTTTGTCAAAGAAAGTTAGCATGTTCTAGAATGAGAATTAACTAAGACCAAGTCGGAGGGCGTCTTCGATCATGCCAAAAAATACATTCAAGCAACTTTAATAATAACGAGAAATGGATGCAGATTTTGAATGAAAAAAAAAAGATTCTCCTTTTTTCTAGACAAAGTGGGTCCAATCAAGAGAATCAATATTTTAACTCATAAAAAGTGAAATTTATTTAGGCTGAAAGGTTATGATTCAAGGAAGAGCTTTAAATGAAAGCTAATTATTAAAAAAAACACAATGAAATTGCTCATTAGTTCTATTTAGCTGGCATTCTATTTCATTTAGCAAGAAATCTTATATTATTTTAGTGTTTTATCATATGCAACCAAAAACCCCCTCATCATATACATGCCTCTTTTGAGGAAAAAACTATCTCCAAAGGAGAAAATGAATATTAAAAGAATTTTTAAGCCAACTAAAGAGCTTAAAAAAAAATTAACCACTGTTTGAGATGATTAGACTGATGCACCAAAAAGACCTCAGATTAATTTTATTATGATTAGTCAAATTGTATGTTTAAAAAGACCATTAATTGTGAATTAGCATATATAAAAAAAATTGCATTACAAATCATGTCAAAGAAGTGATTATAAAAGGTTGGTTTCGATGAAATGGTTCTGAGTAATAACAGAATGCATTTAATACATAGAAACAACCTAATATTTTTTGGACTTCTTGTATTGTTTACACATGAATCTTGCATGAAAGAATATTTATGCTCAAAAGAATATATATAGACAGTGATGAGATAACCTATTAGGCTACAAAGAATGTAATTAGATCACAGGCATCGCAGGAAATGCAGTATTTCATGAAAAACTTCACAATAATATATTTGACAGGGCTTTAAATTTTTAATGAATTTGTAAAGCTAACAAATTTGGCTTTAATTGAAACACATTTTGCATCAACAAGCATTAGGCTTATGTGTTCTAAAACCATATAGAAAGAATTACAAGCCATGACAACAAACATGTGGGCAATTTATTGAGATGACGATGTGGATAAGGCTTAGTTTATAAAGGAAAAGATATTGGAAGATTTGTTGTTAGACCAAATAAATTATAATGCATCTTTATGAAACCAATATATGAGCTGCTAAGAGTAGTTGGTACAGAAAACCTTACCCACGCCTTATGTATAATATGTTAGATCCCATGATAAAAAATGTTAAAGAGAAAATATATCAACATAAAAGAAAAACAAATGATTAGCCCAACTCTTATAAAGTGATGTATGGCATTTTTTTTACATAAATGGAACAAAAGTAACAATCACAGTCATTGCTTGGTTCATTACTTTAATCTAAGGTAACATTTAAATTTTTAATTAAGCATAGCTTAACCCACTTTACAATTATTAATATTACTTATCAGATGTATTATTCTATTAGGTATTATAGTCATGCTTGACTAAGCAAAGCTGTAAATCACGTTGCTCCACATATAGGTATAGAGATATCAAATGAGAGGAACAAACATTTAAAGAGTGTTTTTTTCAAATATTGAAGAGAAGATAATTATTAATTTGGAGTTTGACAAATTCTTATGTTTAGTAGTTTTTTATCGATTGTGACTCTATAACTTCTAAAGGCACTATGGATTAAAAAAAATTTTGATTAATGATTTATAAGCAACCATGTTCCTATTGTTGTCGCAAAAGAAAATAGAGCAAATATTTTTTTATCACTTCACTTAATAGAAATAAATATCGTTCAAGGGGGTAAAGATTTGACATTTGTGCGCATTTTATCAAAAAAGAATGTAAATATATTCAATAAAAGACTACATTATGGGGCATTAAGAGATATATTAACAAAAATATATGATATTAGAATGCTTAAAATATATATTAACTAAAAATATATTCAATAAAAGACAACATCATGAATGGCAAGCTTCGACAAAAATATTTCCTGTAAAGGTGAATGAATGTGCCGTGGAAGAAGCTATAAAATCTAGTGTGCTAGTTTCAATATTAATTATGCATAATGCTCATATAATCGAATTTTATTTAACTATTTTATTTTTTAATAATTTATAAACAATATCGATATTGGCAAAACACGTGACAACTGACAATAATTAATGAATATTAACAATTCAACAATCAATTAATATTAATGTTTGTGCAATCTTTGCAGATGGTATTTGTTGCATGTGATAAAACAACTCTTTTATTACTAGTACACTTTGTTTTTTATTATCATTAAGCTTCATATATATATATATATATATGATATTATATATATACAAATAAAGGAAACAGCAGTAATACAGTTACCAGAGTCAGCACCATGCCAATCATGCAACATTTATCATTTTAAGAAAACAACCATCATCATCTCTAGCACTATCCCCACAATTTAAGATCAATTAAAAGAAGATTGCTTTAATATTAAAAATGTTAGACATGAAATACTTTTGGCCGACAATCTTAAATTCTTAATACACAGAGAACATCAATTTGGTAGAAAATGAAGACACATTACAAGAACATGAGACTCACCTACAAATTCCACCGGTGCTCATATCAAACCCACCGTCGAGCAGTTCTCCATCATCTGAATATGTAGGCTTCGCCATATTGGCAAGTTGTTGATACGAAATCCAATATGCTGAAGATGTCACTACGAGTCCAACCCAATGTTTCCAAGAAAAGCTTGAATGAAAGATAATCAACCTAATCAGGATGTATATAACCTGCACAGTAACAAGTCAGGATAATGCAACACAAAATCGAGAAGAAATGGTTAAAAACCATCCATCAGCAGAAAAAGAAAAACTTCACAAATATTAAAAAAAAATTCAAATCTGACAAAATATGAAAATACAAACATGAATGAATTGCAAATGAAAAAGATTAATTCACATGAAAATAAATCTAGAGTTACAGCTTCTGATGACAGAAAATTAGGGTGAAAATCCAAATGGAAAAGGAGTTTATCGATAAATCAATTAACTTTCAAGTTTATGATTAAATTATGCCATTTTTGGCATGTTGTTGTGTGTTAAAATTGCCACTCTATTTAATGAAAGTAAATTTATTTATTTTGAAATATATTACTGTTTGTTTTCCAAAATTATTTAAATGTTTCTCATGATTTCACTTTTATTATAAAAAATAGGCAAGATATCAGTAGGTCTTTTGAGTTTTTTACAGCATTTCATGTTGATACACGCTTTTGAAAAACCTCCGCTAAGATCCTAATGCCTTCTGAGATTTGACAGTGGTCTCCCGGGTTGATTTCAAGTTTTCACAAGTTCCCTTTTTCATTAATTTAGGTTATATAACAATTTACAACTTAAATTTGAATGTCATTAAATTTATGGCCAAAATACCCTCATTTTTAGCTTTTTGTCCAATTCTACGGGTAGGGTTCTTCTTCTGCAACCTGTCGGAGCTCTGATGATCACAATTGGAGTTTTGAAGAGCTCTCTTGACCTCAAAATTGGATTGCTTGAAATTAAAACAGTAACATTAACCAATCTATCACAAAAAAATAGCTTCCTCATGTAGCTCCCTAGGTTCATCAATGTTCGAGATGACGAAGAAGGAGAATATAAGAGTCAACGCAATAGAAGATGATGTTAATTACAATTTGTGTAGCTCACTCTTTGATTTAATTATAACAAATTTTATGTGGTATAATTTAATTATTTTGTAAGTGCTTGCTGCAAGTTCATCAATCCACAGTAACTANATACAAATAAAGGAAACAGCAGTAATACAGTTACCAGAGTCAGCATCATGCCAATCATGCAACATTTATCATTTTAAGAAAACAACCATCATCATCTCTAGCACTATCCCCACAATTTAAGATCAATTAAAAGAAGATTGCTTTAATATTAAAAATGTTAGACATGAAATTCTTTTGGCCGACAATCTTAAATTCTTAATACACAGAGAACATCAATTTGGTAGAAAATGAAGAGACATCACAAGAACATGAGACTCACCTACAAATTCCACCGGTGCTCATATCATACCCACCGTCGAGCAGTTCTCCATCATCTGAATATGTAGGCTTCGCCATATTGGCAAGTTGTTGATACGAAATCCAATATGCTGAAGATGTCACTACGAGTCCAACCCAATGTTTCCAAGAAAAGCTTGAATGAAAGATAATCAACCTAATCAGGATGTATATAACCTGCACAGTAACAAGTCAGGATAATGCAACACAAAATCAAGAAGAAATGGTTAAAAACCATCCATCAGCAGAAAAAGAAAAACTTCACAAATATTAAAAAAAAATTCAAATCTGACAAAATATGAAAATACAAACATGAATGAATTGCAAATGAAAAAGATTAATTCACATGAAAATAAATCTAGAGTTACAGCTTCTGATGACAGAAAATTAGGGTGAAAATCCAAATGGAAAAGGAGTTTATCGATAAATCAATTAACTTTCAAGTTTATGATTAAATTATGCCATTTTTGGCATGTTGTAGTGTGTTAAAATTGCCACTCTATTTAATGAAAGTAAATTTATTTATTTTGAAATATATTACTGTTTGTTTTCCAAAATTATTTAAATGTTTCTCATGATTTCACTTTTATTATAAAAAATAGGCAAGATATCAGTAGGTCTTTTGAGTTTTTTACAGCATTTCATGTTGATACACGCTTTTGAAAAACCTCCGCTAAGATCCTAATGCCTTCTGAGATTTGACAGTGGTCTCCCGGGTTGATTTCAAGTTTTCACAAGTTCCCTTTTTCATTAATTTAGGTTATATAACAATTTACAACTTAAATTTGAATGTCATTAAATTTATGGCCAAAATACCCTCATTTTTAGCTTTTTGTCCAATTCTACGGGTAGGGTTCTTCTTCTGCAACCTGTCGGAGCTCTGATGATCACAATTGGAGTTTTGAAGAGCTCTCTTGACCTCAAAATTGGATTGCTTGAAATTAAAACAGTAACATTAACCAATCTATCACAAAAAAATAGCTTCCTCATGTAGCTCCCTAGGTTCATCAATGTTCGAGATGACGAAGAAGGAGAATATAAGAGTCAACGCAATAGAAGATGATGTTAATTACAATTTGTGTAGCTCACTCTTTGATTTAATTATAACAAATTTTATGCGGTATAATTTAATTATTTTGTAAGTGCTTGCTGCAAGTTCATCAATCCACAGTAACTATGGGTACCAGATAAACAACATCGAAGTCCTATGGGTGTATGTTATTTAAATCTACGGAAGTTCAATATTCAGTTACAGCTCCTCCTTCCACTTTCTGTTGTCATCTCAACCGCCGTCCGGAGATAAATCGTCACTTGACCGCTTCATCGTCTCGTTCCGAGAAAAGGAGAGAGAAGAGAGAACATAGCTCGAGCAGCTTATTACAAATTCATATTATTAGTGTGGGTTAAATGAAATTTAAAACAATATTTTATAGTTATATTAATATGTATTATGAAATTTCGAATAGTATTGAAATTAAAAGTGGTGTTTTGGTTATGTTCTATAGGGTCCACTCCTAAGCATGCGTTCTACATTTGCTACCCTAGGGTACTATATAAACATGCCAGAAAAGTAGAAACTAAAAGCAAGAGTACAGATAGATGTATACAATACATTGCAGTAAAGAAAAAAAAGAACCGTGTTGTAAAGTACAGTAATGAAAAAAAAAAAAACCGTGTAGTAAAGTACAGTAAAGAAAATGAAGGGGTTGTGTACTGAAGTACATCAACGAAAGAAAAGAATTGTGTAGTAAAGTATAGTAAAAAAAGAAAAGAACTGTGCAGTAAAATACAGTAGATAAAGAAAAGAACAAGATGACATGACTAATTCTGTCAATTGCTTCAAAACAAATATTGCATAATACAAATGCATATATAAAAAAAGGGGGTTAGACAAATATTTGCAATTTACATATGAAAGATTTAAGCATGTATGTTTTCATAAAAGTTAAGTGATGAGCATATGAAAAAATCAAATGGGGTATAAGAATTTAAATTAGGAATGGACTCAAACTATACTTTTTTATTTTATCACAATCCCACAGGTAACTAACGTATTGAAGTATATATATCAATGTCAATCAAAAATCACCAGCAAAACAACTTAGAATTGTGCAATCCTAATCCCTAGCACTTAATTGATGAGTAAACCTGTAAGTAGTATCTGAACTTTAAACTAAAGGTGTAGTGTATTTGCATGTAGTATATGATATATAGTATCTATTGTCAGTTCACAAATCTCTTAAGCAAGGGTTAGAGCTATCAGCGACTCAAAGGATTGATCATTGATTAAAAATTTTCAGCTATAAAGAAAACTGAGAGTGAATTTTGCATCATCGCCCTTACCCTGCATCTCAAACTTATAGGCCACTTCGATATTCCATATGCATTTCCAATAATTTTAGATATTTCACATCATAATATCGGAAGAAATAACTTTTCAAATAATTCTTGTAACATCAGTCTTCCACCTTTACCATATGTGTTAAGCAATAAGAATCAATTTATCAAACTATAAAGGTTCCAGGCCGCAGGTAACCAGGACCAACCTTAGGTAAACTTCTAAGACAATAAATGAATCAACTAATTTGGGAATCTCCATTATTGCATTTGTATGTAACCGAAAACTAACTTCAGCAAGCTTACAAGGATAATAATTAAATCGACCAACCAAAGAGTTCAATCCATATAAATTTCATATTTACATAAAACCAACCTGCCTGAATTTCAGATTTGCATAAAACCAACCTTTATGAATTTCAGGTTTACCTAAAGCTAACTCATGTAAGTTTCAGACTTTGAATGGGTAAAAAGCTTCAGATTTTATTGCATAGATACATATAGAAGTCTCAGATTTTTGGATAAATAAGCGTATTGCATTAATCATAAAAGAATTTCAAATCATGAGTATATAAGTCTATTAAATTTTCACATTTCCACCAAAATTAAGTTATTAAGAACATGCCCTTATATTCATACCATCCAATTCTACACAAATTTACACTCCTAACCCCCAAATTCACATTTATAGCATCCAAATCTCTCACGGCATAAAAAAAAAGGGATACCAATGCAGGTTACACATGAAAACACATAAAAATTGTGTGGTGTGTACGTAAATCCTCTTGAAATGAAATAATAATTCCGTATGACAGCTAGCAAACTAACTGGGATACCTTCAAAAATCAGTTTAAGCCCCAAACTATTTTTTAGATAAACGGTCCAACCTCTATACCAAAACAGCAAAAAAAAGAAATTCAAATGTTAATCCAATCCATTCATATAAAGAATAAGGACATAGAACTTCAAATAAACTGACTAAAACTCTTAATTGGTCGAATCATCTCTTTTTTCTAATCATCATATTTCTAACCCAATCTAAAACATGTTTGCAAATAATTAATAACAAAATAATTATAAGCACAAATAAAATAAAATATTCAAAATATCAACTCAATATCATAATAACTTTCAATCTTTTTCTAGCAGCAAATATAAAGACAAACCATATAACAATCCTTTTCAATATAATTATATTTATCTCAACCAACAATCAAATTAGTAAATGAAACATAAAGGCAATATCGATTAACAAATAATAATAATAGTGTGCTAGCATATCGAAAAAGAGTGTTTACATACAACCTCTAAGTATTTAGATATAGAACACTTCAATCCTACTATGTGTCTGATAAATCCTTCCCAGTAACTTCATTTTCGCAAACCTTATTATCAAATTCGTTCACAAAATCATTACCAGAAACTATATATGACTTATTTAGCAAATTCCTTGTAATTCAACTCTTGCACCGGGAGAAAATAATCTCAGTAAGTGTATCTAAAAAAAATGACCAACACAAAC
This sequence comes from Phalaenopsis aphrodite, assembly GCA_003013225.1. Lineage (NCBI taxonomy): Eukaryota > Viridiplantae > Streptophyta > Magnoliopsida > Asparagales > Orchidaceae > Phalaenopsis > Phalaenopsis aphrodite. The sequence goes on from NEWO01000082.1 coordinate 335,718, forward strand.
ACTAACTAATGATTTTGATAATTAGAAGAAGATAATTGAAAGAAGAAGAAATCCTTACCTTCAAATGCTCATTGAAACGAAATAAATTTTAAAAAAAATCTCGACAGAGGCAATAAATCAACAATCCGAATAAAAAATCGAATTGCCAAAATTTTAGAGTAATAATAAACTTTGATCAATATCATAAAAACAATATAAGAATTGATTCCAGATTCTAAATGTCTCAAAAGAAGTATGCCCTGAGCAAAATAAAACAAATATGCACTCATTCTAACTATTTCAACATTAAGAGACTAAAGCCTCAATCCCATAGGAAAATTATCTTCAAGAATTCCAAAAAATGTAAATCTCGAAAGAATATTTATCAATTGTTCTTTATCTTATCCAACCCCTCCAGAAACATTTCACATTAGTCATTAAAATAATGAAGAAGATAAAAAAAACTGAAGTCAAGAACTATAGGTAGTATACAATGTAAGTTGTCAAATTCATCAATAAGAAAATCTCACTCTCATTCATCAAGAACATATGAGAGTATCAAGTCTCTCTAATTTCAACTGCAATCAGGAAAACACACCTGCTAATCCCCAGCAGAAATTCTACTTCATTTCAATTCAAATTCGATTTTAGATTTGTCCCAAATATTGATATTTAAACTTTCTTTCGGGATTGGGTTGATCATTTCGGTCAATGCCAATAGGCGAGACGTGCTTGTATAGCACACCACACCTATTAGTGGTCCATTTGTTGATCTCATTTTAAGAGGTCTTTCTTTCCCTTTCCTTAAACAAACGGAGATCTAGCCTTAGGAATTTTCTATTTTGACTCTCCTAGAGGACTAGATTGGGACCAGAAATTCAAATCATTTATTTGCTCTTTGAAGTTTTATATGGATGGTTTCAAATTCTCAGCATTCGATTGAGTCGATTAAAACTGACGTCTTGAAGCTCAAGTTGAACTCCTATAGGGGTTTGAAAGCTATAAGGACGTACGAAGTTTGACTTGTTGCCAAGAGCGATATGCTTGACTTTGGTTGTCGATTAGGCGATGACCGGTCAGCGTTTTGCTCGTTAAAAGGCTCCAGTCAGATCAAAATAATTTTATTTTCCACGTGACGCAAATCAAATTCAAATTGATACGACTGTCGGTGAACTTATCCAGATCACTCCGGATGAGAAAATGGATCGCACTGGTGCGTCCGAAATGTCAATTTTAGTCTGGAATGACATGTACATTGATAGGGTTCAAAATTGGGTTGAATTGTGTGTAAATTGACGAATTTGAGTAATAAAATAAAAAAAAATTGTAATAAAATAAAATAACTCACGCACAAGTTACTCCTCTTTGCCTCAAGTCACGCTCATGTTCCTCTCTACCGAGCCCCAGCCTTCTCTTCAACGGAAACCCCTGTTCTCGAATCTTCTTCTCGGTTTTCCGGTTATCTTCCATCTCTCGAGTCTTAACCGACCTTCGCCGCCGGTTGTAACTTTCGGTCACTTCTCGTGACCAATTTTCCCGCCTAAACAAGTCCGGTAACTTCCCTATTCTTGATTCTTGGGCATTTTTATTTCCCTTTTGGGTGTTCCCCTCACCGTCAATACCTCATTTGGGGAAGATGTTAGAGATTGGCAATTCGTTTGTGCGATTTGGATATTTTGTTTGCTCCTGAAGTTTGTTTACGCGCTCTGGAAGTAAGGTCTTCTTCCTTTCCTCTCCTCTTCAGTTGTTTAATGAAATATTCACCACTGTGCTAAAATTCTTTCACATCTTTGTTTGGATTATTGAGAATTAAATATGAAACTTTTTATTGTAAGTCGAGAGATTTGCGGTTCTTTGTGATATCTCCTTTTGAATTATTGGATCATTCATTTCGTTTTGTTTATTTTCATGAGAAGGAAATGATCTTGTAGATAGCATATGTGGTAACTTATTTTCCTGATTGCGGTTGAAATTAAAAAGACTCGATACTATCATATGCTCTTGATGAATGAGAGTGGGATTTTCTTATTCAAGAATTTGAGAATGGGAAGGAAATGATCTTGTAGATAGCATATGCAGTCACTTATTTTCCTGATTGCGGTTGAAATTAAAAAAACTCGATACTATCATATGTTCTTGATGAATGAGAGTGGGATTTTCTTATTGATGAATTTAAGGACTTACATTGTATACTACCTATAGTTCTTGAGTTCAGTTTTTTTTTTGTCATTATTTTAATGACTAATGTGGAATGCTTTTTGAGGGGCCGGAAAAGTTAAAGAACAATTGATAAATATTTTTATGAGATTTACATTTTTTTGAAAATCTTGAAGAAACTTTTTCCTATGGGATTGAGGCTTTAGTCTCTTAATGTTGAAATAGTTAGAATGAATGCATATTTGTTTTATCTTGCTTCAGGGCATACTTCTGTTGAGACATTTGGAATCTGGAATCAATTCTTATATTGTTTTTATGATATTGATCAAACTTTGGTATCATTCTAAAATTTTGGTGATTCGATTTTTTTTTCGGATTGTTGATTTATTACCTCTACTAAGATCATTTTTTTTGAAATTTCTTTCAGTGCAGTGAGCATTTGAAGGCAAGGATTTCTTCATCCTTCAATTATTTTTTTTTCTAATTATCCAAATCATTAGTCAGTCTTTGTGTTGATCATTTTTTATATACACTTACTGAGATTATTTTTTCCTGTTACAAGAGTTGTGTTACAAGAATTTGCTAAATAAGTCATATCTAGTTTCTGGTAATGATTTTGAGAACCAATTTGATAATAAAGCTAGCGAAAATGAAGTTGTTGGGAATGATTTATAAGATACATAGTAAGATTTAAGTATTTTATATCTAAATACCTACAGGTTGAATAGTTTGTATATAAACACTCTTTCTTTATATGCTGACAAACCATTCTTATTATTTGTTAATCGATATTGTCTTTATGTTTCATTTACTTCTTTGATTATTGGTTGAGGTAAATTTAATTATATTGAAAATGATTTTTATATGCCTTGTCTTTATATTTGCTGCTAAAAAAAGGTTGAAAGTTATTCTGATATTGAGTTAATATTTTGAATATTTTATTTTATTTATGCTTATAATCATTTATTATTATTATTATTTATTTGCAAACATGTTTTGCATTGGGTTAAAAATATGATGATTAAAAAAAGAGGTGATTCAACCAATTAAGAGCTGTATTCAGTTTATTTGAAGTTTTGTGTCCTTAGTCTTTATATGAATGAATTGGATTACTGTGCCATTTGGATTTTTTTGCTGTTTTGGAATAGAGGTTGGACCGTTTATCTAAAAAAAAAGTTTGGGGCTTAAATTGATATTCGAAGGTATCCCGGTTAGTTTGTTAGCTGTCATATGAAATTATTATTTCATTTCAAGAAGATTTACGTACACAGCACACAATTTTTATGTGTTTTCATAACTAAATTTACCTCAACCAAAAATCAAAGAAGTAAATGAAACATAAAGGCAATATCAATTAACAAATAATAAGAATAGTATGGCAGCATATCGAGAAAGTGTTTATATACAAACTATTTAACCCGTAGGTATTTAGATATAGAACACTTTAATCCTGTCATGTACCTTATAAATCCTTCCCAGCAACTTTATTTTTGCAAGCCTTTTTATCAAATTGGTTCACAAAATCATTACTAGAAACTAGATATGACTTATTTAGCAAATTTCTTGTTACACAACTCTTGTAACATAAAAAAATAATATTAGTAAGTGTATATAAAAAAAGATCAACACAAAGACTGACTAATAATTTGGATAATTAGAAGAAGATAATTGAAGGAAGAAGAAATTCTTACCTTCAAATACTCACTGCACCGAAAGAAATTCCCAAAAAATGATCTCGACAAAAGTAATAAATCAATAATCCGAATAAAAAATCGAATCACCAAAATTTTAGGGTAATATCAAACTTTGATCAATATCATAAAACAATATAAGAATTAATTTCAGATTCCAAATGGCTCAACAGAAGTATGCCCTGAAGCAGGATAAAACAAATATGCATCCATTCTAACTATTTCAACATTAAGAAACTAAAGCCTCAATCCCAAGGAAAAAGTATGTTCAATAATTCCAAAAAATGTAAATCTCAGAAGAATATTTATAAATTGTTCTTTAGCTTATCCAGCCCCTCCAAAAATATTTCACATTGGTCATTAAAATAATGACGAAGATAAAAAAAACTAAAGTCAAGAACTATAGGTAGTATACAATGTAAGTCCTCAAATTCATCAATAGGAAAATCTCACTCTCATTCCTCAATAACATATATGAAAGTATCGAGTCTTTCTAATTTCAACCGCAATCAAAAAAATATGTTACCCCATCTGCCATCGACAACATTATTTCCTTCCCATGGAAATAAACAAACCAAAATAAATGTTCCAATAATTCAAAAGAAGATATCGCAAAGAACTGCAAATCCCTCGACTTACAATCAAGAGTTTCATCTTTAATTCTCAATTATCCAAACAAAGATGTGAAAGAACTTCAGCATTGAGGTGAATATTTCATTAAACAACTGAAAAGGAGAGGAAAGGAAGAAGACCTTACTTCCAGAGAGCGTGAAAAAACTTCACGAGGAAAAGAAATATTCAAATTGCACAAAAGAATTGCCAACCCCTAAAATCTTCCCCAAATGAGGTATTTATAGTCGAACGAGAGGGGAACACCCAAAAGGGAAATAAAAACGCCCAATAATCAAGAATAGGGAGGTTACCAGACTCGTTTAGGCAGGAAAATTGGTCACGAGAAGTGACCGGAAGTTACAACTGGCGGTGAGGGTCAGTTAGGACTCGAGAGAAGGAAGATAACCAGAAAATCAGAAAGAAGATTTGAGAACAAGGGTTTCCGTTGAAGAGGAAGAGGCTAGGGCTTGGTAGAGAAAAACACAACTATAAGTTAGGGCAAAGAGGAGCAACTTGTGTGTGAGTTGTTTTATTTTATTACAATTTTTTTTAATTTTGATATTGTTATTTTACTTAAATTCAACAATTTACGCACAATTCAACCCAATTTGAAACTCTATCAATATATATGTCCTTCCTGACTAAAGCCGACGTTCCAGATGCACGGTGCGGTCCGTTTTGTCATTCGGGGAAATCTGGACATGTTCTCCGACAATCGTATCAATTTAAATTTGATTTGTGCCACGTGTTAAATGAAGTTATTTTGATCCAACCGGAATCGTTTAACAATTAAAATGCTGACCAGCCCTCGCCTAAGCAACAAACAAAGTCAAGCATAGCACTATCGGCAACAAGTCAAACGTCGTACGTCATGGGGTCTACTTATAGCTTTCAAACCCCTATAAGAGCTCAACTTAAGCTTCAATACGTCAGCTTTAATCGACTCAATCGAATGATGAGGATTTGAAACCGTCCATATGAAACTTCAAAGAGCGAAGAAATGACTTGAATTCCTAAATATAGTGGGTCCCAATTCAGTCCTCTAGGAGAGTCAAAATAGGAATATCGTAAGGTTATATCCCTGTAGATCTAAGGAAAGGGAAAGGAAGACCTCATAAAATGAGTTCAACAGTACACAGTGTTGGCTAGGAGTGTTCACCAATAAAAATCTTGTGTAACCTAACATTACTTGCACTTGACTTGTTTATGTATATATATCATCACCATCATCATCATGAAAATAACAAATTGATCTTGTGCTCGACTTGTAGAGTGACATATCCTAAATGCTTAACCACTCTTTGGTTAGTATAAGCATTTTATACATCACCATATCATTTGTGTTAAACTAAGCTTGGTGACTTCGGTTTCATGAATTAGAACCTAGATTGTACACTTGAGTTAATCATTCCAGTGGACTTTAGTTACATAACCACTTGCTTCAACTTAAGTCATACACCTAAAGTAAGCCTTGTGTGATATTTCCACCTTTTATTATATACATTTAACTTCTGCACACATTTTTTATAACTAAAGATATTTAGTTTTAGATTACATCCATTTTGTGGAATTCCAATTGATAAATTTAAAAAAAATTCAATGTGCACATTAGACGCCACCATTCCAACCCCGCACCCGCCATCTCCCATCCCTTTTCTCACTTCATGCATCCTGGACATGTGAGGAGAAAAAGAAAGGGTTCTCAACGAAAGACAGTATGTGGGATTGCCGACCGTGGTGGATCCTAGAAGGTCACCACCTTAGGGGGTGGAAGAGGATGGGAAACGGCCGCATCAAAATAAAAGATGGGAAGTTAAGGAAAAATGTTGGGTAAATTTGCCGTTTTACTCAATTCATGGATTTCTTAACAAAAAAGACATTGAAAAAAGAATCTTGACTGTTTGATCTAAGTGGAGAGTTTTCAAAAACATGCACTTGATCCAAACCTCAACCTTGAGGACCTACATGATATTTATCCTACAATGATTGTGCTATCGTTTTGCAATTCCTTCAAAATTTCTAAGCATTAAAAAATATGGAAAGAATGTATATGCTTTATGTCCATTTCTTGCAGCTTCCCTTTCCAAGCCAGCTCTTAGAATTGCTTCACTCCACGATGCAAACCAGACCAAGCAAGTCCTCATATTACAACTCTTTTCTGTACCTCAACAAATGCAATGTGTCAAAATTATTCCACGGAGAATTGTTATAAAAAAAATCTACAAGCACTTGTTAGGTTCAATAAGTATAGTTGGTCATTAGATAGAGTTAAGAGGTTAGAACATGCCTTAGTGGTCATATGCCAATGATGGATATTATAAGGTTTAATAGGCAATTGAAGAGTAGTTCGTGACTTATGGGTTTTTAATGACTCTTATGATATGTTGTAAGCCCTATATATACTTCCTATTGGGTACTATCAAGTATGCACTGAAGTTTCTTCTTCCTCTTCTGAATCATGTGATTTCTTGGACATCCCAACAGCCTGCAGCTCCTATTTTTGCCCTATGATCCAAAAATGCTCTTGTTGAGATATATCCCCCTGATCCATCTTGGTCTCAAATTTCATTGGTCTAAAACTCCCGCAATTCTTATTGTCACCACAGACATAAAACTAAAAGAAAAGCTTCATTCCAACAAAAACCAAATATCCATTGTTGCATCACTTCCTCTTCATCTCACCTCCCACCTTTAATGCATCCCTCTGCAAAGCCTCCCCTTATATTTCCTGCATCCAGCAAACAAATAGCGCTGTGAGAAAACACCGAAAAACTTACCTAAATACTTGTCTTTATTACATGTTTCTCTTCATATATTGCATAATTTTGTATGTATTTGTGTGGGAAAAACCATAAAAAAGTTTCAGGAAGAATTGGTGAAGTTCACTTGAGCACCGCAATACTGGGCCTAGGGCCTAGCTCCTAGGCGTTGTGATGGGTTTTCTCAATAGAATTTTTCCCGTGAGTTTTGAGTAGTGCCAACTTCCTAGAGCCTCAACATCAGAAGACAGCGCCTCAACACCAATAAATCCAGCACGCCTCAATGCTATCTACCCAGCGCCTCAGTGCCATTCTCCGGAGCGTCGTAGCGTTATTAGCGCTAGACAAAATAACCAAAAGAAAGAGAACTTGGCACTACAGCATCATACCTTAGCCACCTTAACACATTCCCAACCCCGCAATGTCATGTCCATAGTGCCACAGCAAGACGGCCCAGATGGGAACTTCTAAGCATGCTCAAATTCAATTTTTTAGGGGGCAGGGCGGTTGACCAGAGTGGAAGGCTCAAGAAAGTAGTATAGGAGAGTAGGGAGTGAGTAGTGATAGTCGAGAGTGTTATTGCAAACTGTAAGTCAATTATGTGAGCATGTTTGAGTGAGTGAATTGCGAAAATATTGATTCCTAGTCTAACTAAGCAAGAGAAGAAGTAAAAGGAAGGAGAAGGAAAACTCGGCCAGGGCTAGAGGTGTAAACAAGCCAAACACGAGCGAGCCTAGACTCAGCTCGTGTTCGGCTCGTTTATATTTCAAGCTAAAAATATATGCTCAAGTTCGGCTCGTTT
>NEWO01000082.1:351632-364904 GCA_003013225.1 Phalaenopsis aphrodite
TATTTATTATTTATCTTAACAAATAAAATGATATAATAATGGAGATAAGATTTATGAGAATATTCTTTTTCTTTTTAATGGTTTAGCTCAAATTAAGACAACAAAGACTGTCATAATTTGTCCTCTATCTGTTGCCACAACATTATATAACTAAAATAATTCAGATGAACTCATCTCTGCACGTGAACAAGGCCTAAACCAATCAACAAATTGCACGTAAAACAAATAACTTACCATCATGAAATTAAATAGTAATACTAACAATATATTTATCACATCCTTGAACTTGGTGCTAAGTTACCTCATCCTCCCCTTTTTCAACTTTGGTAAGTGAACCCAACCTAATCTACTTATTATACTTGTTGGGCTTTGAAAACTATTGTATGAAGTTTTTATTTTGATTTTTATCATTTAAGAGTTTCAAAGGCATTGCTGACATTGTTAGCTCTTATTATATTTGTTGCTGAAATGAAGACATTGCAGTGTGCATATGTTGGCTAGTTGATATATTAATGAAGTCAAAAGTAAATGTTGTTGCATTAAATGAGTACTTTTTTTAGCGTAGGTACGCTGCTTTAATTGTGTGCCGTAAGAAATGGTGATTTGAAAACGTCTGAATATTAAATTTTGGTCACTTTTATTGATATACATTATTAAAGCTGATGCCTTTAGTCGCCCTTTTGAGCTTTTATCACTCTTTTTGAAAAAGTGATTATTGGTGGCCTGCTTAATGATTTTAAACACACTTTTTTCTTTTTGATAATATAATTTATTTATTTATTTTTTTGTGTGGCAAATAATAGTAATTTTCTTCTAAAAGTGTGATAGAAGAGTAGAGTTCAAACACTCACTTTTTTTTATTAACTCTAATGACTCATTACTATTGTATCTTCCCACTTCAATTTACACGACTAACAATTATTATTATAGGCTTCAACTATAACATATGTGACCAACTGACATTCTTGCAGTAACCCAATATGACATATGTGGCTAGTTACTACTATAGCTTCCCCATTACAACACATGTGGCAAATTGATTCTGTTATAGCCTTCCACGACTACCTCCACAGCCAACAAACGTTCTTGCAAAGACCCGCTATGGCCTATATAGTTAGTTACAACTGTAGCTCCCCACTATAGTCTACGTGACCAACTACATCTTGTATGATTATTACTACTACGACCTATGTGACAAACTATTATCTATGTGACTACTTGTCATTGATTGTCTCTATTAAGAACTATATGATCAATTGTGACATATGTGGCTAGCTTCCAACTATGATATTTGTGGCCAACTGATGCTCATACAACTATCAACTATGACCTTTATGACCAATTACCACAGTTGCTTTCAACTACGACCTCTATGTCAAACTAATGTCATTACAACTATCGTCTACAACATCTACAGCATATTACTGCCATCATAGCAATCAATTACGACCACTATTGTTATTTTCTCCAATAACTACATTTGTTACAACCAAATTACAACTGTTAAATCTGGATGAATATTCTCTATCTATGATTATTAACATTATAATTCTATCTTCTTTAATTCAGAAAAAAAGCGAACTAATGTACTTGCAATTTTGTAATTAATAATTCTGGCTGAGTTAGACTTCATGGTTTTTTTCTTTTACAGGGTTTTCAAATAAGAAAACCATTGTTTCCTTTTGGCAACTTCCCACACGCAATAATCAATCATATTTTTCTTTCATTAATCTAACTTCCTTTCATAAACAGAATTAGTACTAAACGAATCGTAAATTTGAAGATAAACCCGAGCAAATCCCAAAGACCTTTGAGATTTGTATAAAATGATTGATTGATTTATCTTTCAACACAAGCAATCAATCATGTCTTAAAAGACTACACTTACTGGACTGAACCATGACAGAAAAAATCAACATTAATTTATATTTATGGGGACCGAAAAATTCCTTATGGATAAGACCTTAACCATATAAAATACTTCATGTTACTCGAATGACGTTGGGTTCCACTAAATTCCAAGCCATATAATTAAAATTTTGGAAGATTTACATGTATGCCCCATAATTGCAATGTATTTAATTACATATCCAAAGCCTAACATCAATCTTTATATTTTCCTATGCTTGAAAATGTATGGTTAGTGATATTTTTGAGGTAATATGAAAGATTTGTGTGGTATATATGTAAAAAAAATAAAGCTTGTGTTGGAATTATGTAAATACATGGGAATTGGGTGATAAGTATGTAAATTCCCCAAAAGTTTACTCATCATATTTCAAAATTAAGGTGACATATACAAATTTTTTATATATTTACATATCTAACACCTAAACTTTCATATTTACATATTTGACACGCAAAATCTTTGACATCACATAAATAATACCACTATTATTAACTTTTAAAACGTGAAGTACACTTTTTTATTTATAGATTTTTAATATTGAGATGTTATAAATGTAAATATCAAACTTTAGGTGTTGGATATGTAAATACATAAAAACTGTGTGGTAAGTATGAAAATTTTCCTTTTGATTCAATGTAGTGCCTGCAGCTCATTTCTCATCATTATTTCTTTTCAAATAATATTTAGTCATCACAATTTACATTTTCCTATTAGAATATAACTAATCATTTTCATGTGTATCATATAATACAAAATTTTTCACATGCTCTCATTAAATCATTTTTAGAAGCTCACTAGCCGAGTATTTCTGAGTTTTATCAAATTATGAATCATTTTTAATAGTCATTTTTTAAAATTATTTATATCATATTTACTAGTCATATTCTTATACATTACTAGATGCAACACATAATGCTAAGAATAATGCCTTAAATTACATGTTGTAGAACACATATACTATCACATAATAACATGTATGTCATATTGTCATGTAGAGAAAGAATCCATATCATACCACTTGATAACATGTACATTATGGAGAGTTTTCATGCTTCAAATCCCATATAAAATCATGATAAGAAATCACATATATCATAATAATAAATAAACTTACACTCACATAACATGAAACATGTCACCTAAACATAATAAATTTCATGTTTTTATGAATGCCCATATGCAGTTACATTAATAACATATTGTGATATCATGATTTTTTCTACCTACATGATTATTAAATATCTTAATAGAACAATAACAATGGCTCCCCAATTTATCTCTCATTTTTCTCTTTTCCAACACTTCTCATACTTTTCACTCACTCATACTTTTCCCTCACTCACTATGATATAAAATGAGGATAATTATTGTAATATACAAAAAAAAAGGTTAGAAATTAAATTAATGAAATATTTAGTTATACACATGAAGATATTATTAACCGTAGATAAATGACACCTTCATAAAATATATATTTGAATGGCACCATTAAGCATGAGTTTATGAAATACTAGTTAAAAAAAAATAATTATCAAATGATGTTTATGGATGTTATCGTTATGAAAAATATCATAAGAACTATGCTATTTAGAAGTAAAGGATGATATAGGCAATGATACAAGCTTCCCCCACTACATGATACAAGCTTTCTTTTCTTCACTAAATGCAAACCTTCACCTTCTTACAAAGTTAGCAATTATGTTGGTTCCATCACCAGAATAAGCAACGTCCACCTTCAACTACGCCCATGTTTGACTTCACAGGTAAATTGTAACTGTCAAGAAGTTCCACCTAAAGAGAATTCCCATGCATAGAAATCTATCTTTGAAGTTGTTTTATTCATATATTTTTATCTTAAGAAAAAAATTAAGAAAAATTAAATCTTAATTAATTCATAACTAATTTGTATTTTTTATGCTTACAAAGGCTTATTGTGGCTTAGACTTATTAGTGGTATCCTTATTGTTGGTGGGTCTATCTGTACAAACGGGTGTAGGTTCTCTTTCCAATACTTACTTCTACATAGTCCCAAAACAAAAACTAATAAATTTTTTTAAAATTAAATGTAAATATGAATTACCACATCATTCTTATTCGGTATTTAGTGTGTGAAATTGTTTCACAAATATGTAGAGGGCTATCCATGCCCCATAGTTAGAAGCACAATTTTTCTTATTCCTCTCCCTAATACGAGCATACTCATGGCTTCAAACATGTTCATGGATTCACAGGAGTCACTTTTTAATTTATATAGTATAGCTAAAATATTATATTCAAGATATTATAGAGCATCAATTCAAAAATCTTATAATAGAGTAATTAACATCTTCACTCTTTGTTCATCATCACTCTTCACTACTTTTATCATGATAAAAAAGGTTCAAGCAAGTACTCTTGGATTTATAATTTTGTCTTCTCTAATGGAAGAGATCGTGGACCTCTGTAATCTTCATAAATTTTTTTGGATTATTTCATTTGAGCAAAGCTTCAGGTTTTTTTTCCCTTTTTTAGATTTTCTACACAATAATTTTGATTTCTCATATGTCATTTCTAATTATTTGTTTGTATATTTTCTAAAGTTCATCCGTGATGATATATATCTCACTCTACTATATATCGTAAATTTTCTATCAAACAGTACTTTGGATTCATTTATAAGAAATAAATATGAAAAATAATTTCATATGTTCTTGTTTAAAGGCATCTTTTCAAAAGATGACAATCAATTCATCAATCAAGGATAATGATTGAGGCATTTTGTGCATTAATCAATAATCTTATTATAATAATTATAATTTCAATAAATTTCTCATCAATTAGAATTTCTTGATGACATGAATCAATTACATCAAAAGTTTCATGATTTAATTCCAAATAAGCTCAAATCAAACATTAATTAAATGGTGGTTGAACATTCTGTAACATTAAAATAATGATTACATAATCTTTCAATTTGCCAACTTGTAATGAAAATGAGCGCCTTAATGAAAAAAATTCAATTAGTCAAACATCACTAAATTTTGATATTATTTGGGCATTTTGATGTTTAGAGAATATGCTACAATTGGGAAATTAATATTAATCATCACATGGAGTAATTTGAGCATTCTAGCTAAAATTATCAAAATGCAAATTTATAAAACTATTAATAGACACTCATTCTTTATACAATAAGAAGCATGGGCCTTAATCTATATTGAGATGAAGTTCAAAGATCCAGAGAACTCTAGAACATATTCTTATGACCGGCACAGATGATTGCCACCAATAGCTATCACCTGACGCTATCACAGAGAACTACAGTACCCTTTACACCATGATACAATTTCTGTCACCAAACCATACCAATTTTATCTTACCATTTTCATTTAATTGTTGTTGCCTAATTTTCATCTTCTAATTTTCTTCCATTGAACATCATCACGTGATCATTTTCTCTTAATTACTATTATTTTCATTTTATTATAATTATCTAGCTATCACCTTCTATTTATCTTCAATTTGTTATTATTTGATAATCATCACTTAATTGTCATTGTCTAACTTTTATGATATGATTGCCATCATTATCATCATTAATTATTTTTCCAACAATTCCCACAACATCAAACCAAGCTAGTACTCTCAAATTTATAATTTCTTCTTTTCAATTGAGGGAAAGATTGAATTTCATTTATCTTACTCATATAATGAATTATTTTGATCTAAGCCATGCTCTGCAACTACTGCCAAAATATTCATGAAAAAATTTTGGTGTCTGTCTCCTCTTATTTGTGTATATGTTGAATCTTCATATATAGACAAGACATTGAATTTTTTTCTACTACTATACAAATATTCTATCATGCAATACTTAACATACATATAATTAAAGGATGTGTGAAATTTCTAGGAATATATATATATATATATATAACTCAATGTCATATAATTTCAAACAATAATGTTTATTATTTTATATTCTTATCCTTCTATAAAATTTATTACAATAGATATTGTTTTTTATACAAATCATGTTGGAATATTTTCCTGAATGNATATTATTATCCTTCTATAAAATTTATTACGAAAGATATTGTTTTTTATACAAATCATGTTGGAATATTTTCCTGAATTTAATATTTAAATATAAGAAATAATTAGTTTTATACTTTATTACATTAAAAAAAATTAGTGCTATCAAACTAAACCTAATCCCGTGGTCCATTTCTTGTCATCATCCAAGGACTGGACCTAACTCCTGTTTCCCTTCTCATCATTAAAGGAATAGCCATGAAAAATGAAAATTATTACACCCCCTTAAATAAATAAATAAATAAATAAATAAATAAATAAATTTTTACTTTTATGAATATTATCACACCCTTAGATAGCTTAATCCTTACATTTCACAGCCTAAAGCATCCAATGCCAAGGCCGGCTGCCAAAAAGAACCCTATGCCTCCTGCATACGCTTCCTAACGTACATATCCAATAGACTTTCCTCTCTTCCTCTCTATCTCTCTCTCCCTCTCTCACTCTCCACTTCCTTCCTCCCTCTTTCTTCTCTCTCTTTCCGCACGGACTCAGCAGAAGCTCCGAGTTTCGAGAAAAATTTGTGTACCAAAAGACTTATGCAACGTTGTGCACTTCAGAGATGTTATTGAGGAGGCTATATTCACGTTATACCTCCTTCAACCTTTTTTTTAACCTACCTATAACCTACAAATATATGAAAACAGAAGCGCAGAACATACTAGAAGGTACATATAGGTTACACGAAGATTACACGAAGGTTACAGGGAGCATAACGCGGATATAACCTTCAATACCCTCTGAATAACCTCTCTGTCATACGCAACGCTTTGTATGCAAATTTTTCTCCCAAATTTCAATAATCTTCAGCCCGAAAATCATAATTTAGAACAATTAACAGCATCACATATGCATAATTTATCTGCACGGCAGATCAGATCTTATCACAAAACAACCAATTCGATCATCAAGTGAAACAGGAAGAGAAAATCAACAATTACATATATTCATGTCGATCGAACTAACAATTACATCTCACAAGCAGTGATCATCAGATCCGTATACATAATCACACAGATGAAAGAGAAGAACTCGTCTCTCTCTCTTCCTGACAAACGCTTCCCCTTCTTTTCCTGCCGCACTGCAGATCCCTCGGTCGGAACAGCCGCTCGATCTCATCCGCCTCCACTTTGAAGAACTCCAGCTCCGACAGCTTCCTCTTGCATCCCGCGCCTCGCTTCATCTTCGCCGGCGGCGGAGGACAGGTCGTCGGAGTTGAATTCAGTCGGCTCTCCTCCGTCGTCGGCGTGCGGAATTGATCATCTTCTTCGGCCTCGACGTTCTTCGCCGCCAAGGGCTTGGAAGGCAGCGGCGAGCGGCCGTGGAAGTCGGCGGGAGGCGGCGGCGGGAGAAGCTCCGCCGTTAGTCGCCTGGGCTCCGGCGAAGCCGACATGGCCATGAGGTTGGAAGAGGGAGAAAGGTGGGAAGTGAGGAAATTTATGTGCGGGGAATGAAGATAGACTCCAAAGTATTTACTTTATCAGCACTTGTGCTACCTTCCAAGATGATTTCCTACTTTCCACTTCTCGGAAAATGGAATGGACGGTGGGGATGAGAGGAGAGAAAGTGTGTGCGGGCGGGTGATGGTAGCTGGTGGTGGGGAGTTTCGGGCGAAACGTAACGGGGAAGGGAGGGTGGGGACCACGGGGGGCATCGGATGCCGTTTGGTGTGATAAATACACATGCGGCGGAAACCGATTTCGTCCGGCCGTATAAAAATAAAAATAATAATAATAAATTGGCGGCATAAAATAAGGGGGAGGGGGGATGCAGAGGTTCGAAGAACCTTTGCACGTGGGACGTGCTGCCAAAAAAATCGGCGTGGTTTTCAGCACCGGCTGTCTGGATGAAAGCTAAGCGGGGGGCGTCTCAACGCCGTCAAGCATTTAACGGTTCCGTTAGGGGGTGTGTGAAAAGGTTTATGTGGAGGGCTTCCAAAGCATCATTAACATTATGATTCACAATTAGTAAATGATGGTTATTAATGATAATATAATAATTTTTTATATTACTTGCAAGAACCAAATAAAAAATATGAACTATTTCGGAATTAATCAAAATCATCATCAAGAGGAATGTTTAAATTAGGGCTTCAATGAGTATTTTATTATTAAGAATTGTAAAATTATGAGTCGATCTATCAATAAAGACACATTTAATTCTACTTCTGTGTATTGCATTAGAAAGTAATTCTCTTTGAAATCATTTCCTGAAAGGTAGGATTAGGTTTTCAAACTGGTTGATCGTCAGTTTTATGGCAGTTCAGTAAATTATGGGAAAAAGTAGAACAATTTTTGCATGATGAAGGCTACCATTCATAGATGACAGGGATAATAATTATTTGATTTTTTACAAGATAGGTAATATTATAAGAAAAAAAAAGAAAGTTGACATTAACTTGTATGTTCACTTTAGCATGAGTTAACTTATCACCTTTTGTTGTTAAAGGATCCACAACTTAAGGGATTCCAATACGATTAGCAAATTTTGAAATACCGAATTTCGACTAGCAGAATAAGGGAAGATTAAGGAGATTTACCCAAATTGGAATTTTCTTAAAATATCTTCATGAATTGGCTTGAAATCTGGAGTCAATTCAGACCTGAATCTTAAGGCGGAATAAAATTAATTTGGTTTTGCTTTTGTGATTGGACATGAACTCTAGGGGTTTTCTTGGAATGATTGTGACTTTTGCCGACTTGCTTTATTTTGAATTTTGTTGGGTTGTAAGATTAAAGTTTGTTCAAACATTATTTTTTAGGCACATATGTATGCTTAGAGAATTTTTTTTGCTAGTAATTTGAGGGTTAAGGCATGCAAGTTCAATCTAAAAAGAGTATATTGTCGCAACGAATTCAATTAGAACAAAATTTTTTTAAATTTTGGAATATTTGGAGCTTGGATATACTAAATTATCCTAAATAAACTTTGAAGGAAAACAAAATATCTCCTTCCTCGCGCGTTCATGATGACCATGCTTGTTAGGAGAGGACAGTAGCGAAAACCAATATCCTGACGATCGTTTGTATTGTACACTCATATTGTGTCCGCATGAACATCATAGGAATCTTATGATTCCAAAGACATGTGTAGTCAACAATGATCTACTAGAAGTCAAAGATCACATCAACATGAACCCATGAAGTTCAATGCCTAAGAACGATAACTCAAAGAAAGTATATAGAACCTCTTGAATAACAACCACTTTGAGCAAGGACTAAGGAACATACTCCATGAAAGGAGAATTATCGAGCGCCTCGAAACAACACAACATACACTAGAACCTAATATGACACCTACACAAGTTTTCCTATTAAAGGGATGGAGCTACCTGTCGGGTTACGGTAAAGTGTCATTTTCCCGACAACCTAGCCTCATCTTGACATAGGAGTCTCATCCAAAGGAGACGGTAAAATGTAATCGGAACAGAAAAGCTAGCCTTCCGATGGTCCACAACTTGATCGATAATCGGAACAGAAAAGCCAGCCTTCCGATGGTCCACAACTTGAACGACTGAAGGACCCCAATTGGACAGATTGAAGAACCATATCTTAGCTGACCGAAAGACCCATAATCTGACAGATCGAAGATCCACACCTTGGGTGGCCGAAGAACTGCGACATGGGTAACAGAAGACCCCCAACTTTACTGACCAAAAGCCTAAAGTGCGGTCGACCTAAAGTCTATAGTATGGCTTACCGAAGACCCAACCTCGGACGACTGAAGGACGACACAACCAAATTAGATACCTTATTATTGTAATTTATTCAAATTATTTTATTCATGTATTTACTTATGACCAAAATGTCCTGTGTGGTCCTTATTTCAAACAGAAGTAGGCAAGTAAATTGTACACTTCACATCTCTTTAATCTATAAAAAGTAGGTCATTTCTACAACAAAAGACTAATGAATTATTCGAGCAAAACTAGTCTCTTGTTTTTTCTCCCTCTTTCTCGCTCTCTAATGCCCTATTCTTTGAGTGTGCTTTACATGACATTCTCAAATTGAACAAATAAATTGCACTATTCTTTACACACATTTTCCAACTTCAAATGACCAAATTAAACAGTGATTCAAGAATATTTTTCACAACTTAATCACGGTTACTTAATTTCTCCACAAGAGTCTCGAAGTTCTTAACCACTCTATAACCTAATTATGATATTTTTGCTATATAAATAACCCCATTTCATCAAAATATTTAGATTATCACATTCAAATGTCACACATAATCTCCAAGCAGTCTCAATTGCACTCCAACTTCATTTTATCAATCCTATATTTTATATATTTTGTAAAGGCTTCATTAATATAAGATTTCATTTATATTCAAAAAGTGTATCATATGCAAGTTACAGAATCGGATGAAACAGTTGAACTTATCTAGAATCAAAATTCCTATCAGATAGGGAAGAATCATATTATATAATTCAGATAATGCCCATAAAGGAATCTAATTTAAATATATATATATATATATTATTTATCAAATCAAACATCGAGTCACCTAATCACATGACGGGCAACTACATGCATACCACCCCATTCTTATGAATTTACAAGTCTAACCTTCAAGCCTTTAATATCTTATAAAAAATGAAATACATCTGTTCAGCATATATAAGATGATATATATATTATTGAATTATTTTAGGACGTAGGGTTTCGTATTGTTCTTGAGTTAATACAACCCGTAAAGACACTATTATCAGAAGAAAGACATCGTAGAAGAAGTTGATTAATGTATTACTAGAGCTTGTGTTTCATACTATAATTTCTCAGGATGATTCTACGGTGGCCGAGAATGTCTTAAAGTTCTACCTTTGGTTAACAAGAAAGGGGAAGGGAGAGGGAGAGGGAGAATCTGAAAACCAAAAGTAGTGAGGTTTTTTTTGGGATCTCCAAGGAATATCCTTCGAGAGGAGCTTCGTTTTATACATAACAGAAACTAAATATGAAATTACAGTACGTAGAGTACTAGGTTTGTCCATGATATTTTGGTTAAAAGATCACGATGTGATGTCAGGTGGCGCCTTAAGTTGGAATCGACACATGTACTATGAAGTAATGTTGATTTTCTCCAGTGGCTCATTCGCCTCTACCTAGTTCTCTCCAGGTGAGCTTAGCTCGACCACTTCTACAATTGGGTTCAACTCAACCACTTTGATATGTGTAATTTAATTTACTTGTTGATATGGTCCTTCAAAATCTATAAGGTTTGTTTATTCCTATGTTATATATATATATATATATATATATAGAGAGAGAGAGAGAGAGAGAGAGAGAGAGAGAGAGAGAGAGAGAGAGAGAGAGAGAGAGAGAGATTGAATTTTAGGTGTTAGATATATAAATACATAAGGATTAAGTAGCCTATTAGTAATTAAATATTAAAAAAAAAAAGAAAAGCTCGCGTTAGGTTTATGGCGGAGTAAAGAAAGGAAGATAATCAGGTCGTAGTTGTACGGATGTAATTAGATTAATATAGCAAATTATTTAAAATTAAAAGTAAATAATTACCGTTAACAGATATCTAAATATAAGTTTAAGAAAATATTATGCATTAATGCTAAAGAAAAAAATTAATTTCAGAAAATTCTGGCCAAATAATAATTTTTTGAGTAAAAAAATTTTAAAATCTTTTTAAAATGATTATATTTAGGGTTTTTCCGATTATAATTTCATCCAACATAAACTTTAAGAGCATATATCTTATAATTATAAATGATGTGCATCGGAAGGTTCACAATGATTGAGTGATGAATTTCTATCTTAGTGTTGAACAAAAAATTAACACACTTAGAAAATTAATTAAAAAGAAGTGAAAAGATACACCTCAATTTTTATGTTGAAAACTTTGGAAAAAAAAACTATTGAACCTCACACTTTTGAAATAATTTACTATGAATAGTGAGTACATTTGTCAACTCTTCTCCTGAATTAGGAAAAATGAAGTTATAAATTTGATTGTTGTAAATGTACAATAATAGTTCATCAATAAGGGTCGTAGTCTGACTGTAATGAATGTAATTCTCAGTATTAACAACCTACAAGAATCATAGTCGATTGTTGTGGAGGCAGTAGTCAATCATGAATGTTGTAGGCAATAGCTGCAACGCCAGCTTGTCACATAAGCTAGCTTGCCATATAAGCCATAGTTTAAAACCATGGTAATAGTTGGTCGTATGTGTCGCAGACAGTTGCTTTAGAAGTGTCGGATGGCTACAAAGGGCATAGTAGGAATCTATAGGAGCTGTGAGCCACGTAGGTCATAATTGGTTACATAGGCTATAATGGTGAGCTGTAATGATGTCCATAGGCTGCAGTGCTCAAAGACATAAGCAACACGAGCTGTGAACCGGGTAGGCCGTAGTTGGTCACATAAACTGTAGTGGTGAACTGCCATAAAACACGTAGACCGCATTGGCCAGAATCGGGAGCTGCACAAGTTGTATACCACGTAGGTCGTAGATAGTCACATTGGTCGTAATGTTGAGTCGTGATGATGTTTGTATGCCATAGAGGTCAAAATTGGGAGTTGCATGAGCCACATACTACATAAGTTGTATTTGATTAAGTAGGACGTAGTTGTGGGCTGCAAATTAAAGAGCCTTAAAAGTTCAGATAAAGTCATAACCTTTAAGATGCATTGTTACACTGTCTATGTGATGCATTATTACACCGTATTCGAGGTGTGTCGTTATATGGTGCACTAGATGACATATTTGCTTAGTAAGATGCTTCACTGTTCTACAATGCACACTGAGATTCTACAGTTTACATGGTGCTCTACAAAGACTTATATGCAAGTAATAGGTGGCAGCCAATAGTGGTTGATAGTAGAGGGAAGCATATGGTGGGCACTTGGTGCTGGTCAGCGTTGGACGACTACAAGAGCGGTAAGAATTCGTTGAAACTTCAGTGCATAAGCGATGTTGAGCATCAACTCCTTCTCTAATCACCAATCTACTTCTGACTCCTTTTCTAAGTCCTCTCTCAAGAGGTGTAAAGCTCTATTTATAAAATCTTGGTTATAGATAAGAAATGAATCTAGACCACTCTGATTAGACGACTGTAGGAGGTTCCCTCGATCAGATAGTTTTCTACTGACATTTTGTCTTAATGATGTCAAAATTAAGTGATCTTGGGCTAATTTGATTTATTTTGTAGAGACACTCGACCTGATTATAAACATGTTAGATTTGGAATTCGTTTGAGATTCTAAGTATGAACTGAAAGCTTCTAAAAGTAATTTAACGGCTTGAACTAGGCTTGATTTGACTTGGATTA
>NEWO01000082.1:365114-376423 GCA_003013225.1 Phalaenopsis aphrodite
TCTAAAAATATTCTAACTATATTTCCAATCACAGAAAGATTCAGACCTCATGGCCATTAAATTTTATAATACTAATCTCAAAGTAACTCTATTAGTTAAAACATCTATGAATTAATATTATTTGTTTTTAATGGTAAATAAAAACGTTCTATAATATTAAACTCAGCATAAATAAAACAATATTTAAATTTATAATAATATAGTTTATATTAAAATATCTTGACATAATTCTTTTTACCTAAACAATTTTATCTGCACCAAATTTAGTATGACGGCCCAAAGTGGCCCCTAAAATTTGGAGCTACGTCACCAGGACAGCAACATTCCTTCACGCCGCCACAGGAAAGGCTACATTAACCATTTGCTTGGTAAAAAAGCTGTGAACCGTTGGATCGCCAGCTTGTAAGCCTAGGGCTCTGATTTATTCGTCGCCTTTGGATGCTGTACCTTATGAAAGACGCAACATGATGCTTCATGGAATAATCACAGTAAAGGCCAAGACGTGTGGGGGACCTGAAGGCACTATTTTAATTGACATATTAATTTAATTTAATTTGAAATAAATAAATATATTTCATATAGTTTATTCTTATCATGTGATACTTGTTACAATTTACAGATGAATCTTACAAGGGAGGGCATATAATGCATAATGATTTGTTCAATTTTCAAAAGCTAAATATTGGTGATGGGATACTATTGTAAGGAAGAAATATGGGGGAATATTTCATGAGATAGTATGCAAGATCATATGCAATATGTGCATGTAATGAGCTTAAATATCTTAAATATATTATAAATGGTTGTGAGGTAGTTAAATTCAAGACTATTATTATTGATGTGTCTTCAATAAATTTTATCATTTAATATTGATAGAGTAATGAGTTATTTTCCTAGCGTTGAGCCAAAATTCAATATACACTCAGATAAAAGTTGATGATAAGTAGAAATATATGATGTTTCTATGCGAAAAAATTGAAAAGAGAAAAAAATCTTAGGGCCTTAACTTGTTGAAATGTTTCACTATGAGTTGATGATTACATGTACATCTCTTTGTCCCTTAAGTGGGTGTAAAAGAGTAGAGTTAAGCTCGTGCGACCCCACCCTTGACTTGACCTTGAACTTTATTGATTTTATTGAGATCGAGTTTGAGCTCGAGCTCGAGCTTAAGTTTACAAATTCGAACATGCTAACGAACCATCTTGTTTATAGTAGTTAAATGACAAAGAGAATGAATAATTAAAAGTTAAATAATTTAAACTCACTCAATATATAATATAAAATATTATTTCCTAAATAGTTTAATACTTTAATGCTAAATTTTAAGCGAGTCGGCTCACTGGCTAATAAGTCGAGTCGGGGCTAGCTTGAGCTTTGCTTGTTAGCTCAATGAACTCAGTTCACGAGCCACTTATCGAGTCAAGCTCGAGCTTGCTCATGAGTCGGCTTAGCTTACTTACGCTTCTACCCATAAACAACAAAGGATTATACAATTTCTCAAGTTACAATGTTCGTGCACCACAAAACTCATTGCCACACAAAAGAAAGTAGTTACAACGGGAAGAATTTCTAAAGTTTCAGTAAGCCTTCTTCGAGGTTGACTCGACAATTTTGATGATGCACTACTTTATAGGTTTCTATGTGAATCCACTGTATCGGTTGTTGCTTCACACAATTTTTCACCATAAAGAGCAGGTGGAGATCAATGGTAGTTGGTGGCGGCCAAGGAGCGTTGGTTGACGGTCACTACACGAATTGACGATATTTCCGACGGACAAAATTCATCAAAAATTTTGAAAAAACTGTAGGTAGTTACAGTTCGGATGACTTACTTACGATTTATTGGACGCAACAAAAATGCTTGTCGGTAATTATTTACCGAAGATTTTAGTTCACCAATGGCTTTTTGACAATCATAAACCATCACAATATAATTAAATCCATATTGGTCATAAGCCGTCAATTTTCATCGTTAATTTAACCAACGCTCTTAACTGTCAAAAAAGTGACACACTCCCGTTGGAAAACTTACACACCCCCGTCGGAAAAATGTTGCACTGCGGTCAGCATGACATAAATAATTTCAACGGTGCATTTTGTCAGAACAGTGTAGCACATGTTGTAAATTTGTCCGATTGATGATTGTCGGCTATGGAATTTTGTCGGATTGATGATCACCAGTTATGACCCTTGGTGATTAGATAGATTATCAATTTTTCGCCGCTAAGTCGTCATAAACTGTAGCATAAAAAATATAATTTGGTTTCTCCAGCTACAATTCCCACACCCGCAATCATAACACTACACTTTCCACACATCACATTATACTAATCCAAGTAGTCATTAAACTATAATTGCAGAGTAATTAATAAAAGTAGACCATAAGTAAGAATAAAAGAAACGTGTTGCATTGAACCAACCTAAATTTACATATGTATATCAGGAATAATCAACCAAATATAATGCCCGAATAATCAAACAACAAAAAAATTAAATCCTCACTGATCATCCTCCTCGTCGGTGCATCCTCGGACGTCCGTATTCCCCTCGTCGTGCTGTATGCTATCTTCAGCTCCATCTCTGTTCTAATATGGCTACCTGCGCCTCGGGTCTCAATATCCTCAGTAAGCCCAGCAACATGCCTATGCAACACACTGGATGTGATAGAGGGATAAGCGTCTTAAGCCATCGCTCGAGACCATACACCGTTGTCCCGATCTTTTTTCTTTCCTCCAGCATCCTCCATCCATAGGTTGTACTCGGACCGATCACGATATGTGATCGTAATATCGCTCAACTCCTAGGATTGACTCTCTTTTAACCTCTGGAAGGTCTTCTAGAAAAAAAAAAAACGAATGATGAAAGTTAAAGCTAAAAAAACTTCAAAATTATTATTTTAATTTTATATTAATTAATCCTGTGGAATACTTTGGCCGCGTGCAATCTACCGTCCAACCAGGTTTGGTTGACTGTCGCCTATGAATACACATTCGTGTAACTCAACAACGGATGGGACCCATTCCTTCTCTGGAAACTGTCAGTGTAATAAAATAGTGTGAATACATTTAATGTCTGGGCCTCCTCCTCGGGTAGCCAGAACCACAACCTCTACAAAATGAGTATTTTATGAACTATTAGATTCATGATCGAAATAATGGAGCATCAGATCAGTGCTTGCTAGATCTTGCTCGGGGACGCATGCACATGATCAAAATTTGGCAAATTTATGATGTGAATGATTACAAGTTTCATACTATATCTTGGTCAGAAAGGAAAAAGACTTATAATTCTGGCGTTTGTGTTAAAGCAAATAACAACTCAAACGATGAGATATGTTACTATGGGATTCTCGAAGAAGTTGGTGAATTACCTTACCATTGCTCTATTGGTGGGAGTGTATTCCTATTTAACTATGACTGGTTTGATTCTGTTTCTAATCGTGGAGTAAGGGTTAACCAACCACATAATTTCATTGAAGTGAATAGTGGTGTGGTAAATTTGATCAGTTCATTTTAGTAAGGTAAGCAAGTCAAGTATTTCATCCTCTATATCCCCATAGAATAAGAGACAAAGTAAAGTGGGTAGTAGTCATAACCGATAAACCGATAATGACTATTGATATTAAAAATTCCATTGAGCCATCTCACTAGGAATTAGAAATGATAGAGTCATACATTTCACTTGACCCTATCAATGAATTAGTAAATTTAATGGATCTTGATGACAAACACAAAAAAACTAATATCGATGAGATGAGCGTGATCTAGCGATGATTTGGATGAAGTAATTTTAACTACATCATCAAGTGACTCATCAAAAGAGGTTAATAAAGATGAGTAAGACTTATTTTGTTCTTACTTTGTACTTCTATGTTTTCAGCTTCAGTTATTTGTAGATCACACTTTACAATTTTCTCTTCCGTTTACTATGTACTTTTTTTTTAGTTTCAATAGTCAGCAGATTGAACGCATGCAATTTATTGCCCTTTATTTTTACTATGTAGTAACGTACTTTCATCATTAGTAGTATGTATATGTACTGAATAAATTTACTTTCCTGTTTGCAAATGACTTTTGGAGGAAGGGAGGAAGGGGCGGTATGACCCTTATCAGGGGACATGTTGATTATATTTAGGTAGCTTTTTAGTTTTATTAATTTATGGAGACTCGGACACCATTTTCCGATTAGATGCTCACCTCAAACTTCTTCTCAGAAAGCCTTTTTTTTCCCATCTTTTTTTTGTTTCTGATTTCTTTACCGAGACTTTCGCATGATTTTTTTTTCACTAAGAATTACTATATCTCGAATAACACATTTTAAAGATTTTGAATCTCTTAATTCAGATATCAATTTTTAATTTCATGACTTCCACATAAATTCGGGAATCGCTTAGGGTCGTGGATCACTAGATCTGAACTCGGCTATATTTTATTCTCTGATTACGTAATCGCTTACGCTCTTACCAATCATCCCCTACATTATCATCATGGCTCATGAATATTAGTCTTTTTTAAAAAAAACAGGGCATATCTCCCAATCTAATTTTACAAAAATTCTTATAATTCGAAAAGTAGCAGAGGAGCTAACCATATAATTCAAGCCAAACCTCTCCTTCATATCTCCAAAATTAAACAAAACAAAATGAGTAACATTATAACTAAGGAGGATGAAGCCTTTGCTGCCGCCATGCAACTCTGCGTCTCCAATATTTTTTGCAGCGCAGTGAAGGCAGCGTTTGATCTCGGCATCTTTGACATATTGGCCATGGCAGGTCCTAACTCCCAGCTGACTGCCGTCGAGATTGCAGGAAACCTGCCGGAATGTCGGCATGAAAAAACTGCAATCATGCTAGAACCCATATTGGGATATCTTGCTACTCATTCCCTCCTCACCTGCACTACTAATTCCTCGTTGAAGCAATATGGGCTCACACCAGTAAGCAGGCTCCTAACTAAGAACAATCATGGGGCATCTTTAGCTCCTCTCATGCTCGTGGCTAATCAAAAGGCTTTTATAGATAGCTGGTATATGATTTTCATTTATGTTCCATGTTATTTTTTATAAATCATAATATTGTGTTTGTTTTTGTATTTGTCTAGAAGTTTTATGTAAAAGTGTTGTCTTGGCCAAAATGTTCATACATTCACTTCTAACTCTGAGATCTTGAGTTTCAGCCCCTTCCTACTTCTCCATTCAATTCTCCTTTGTTTATTACATCAAGATTTCATAAATACAAGTGTTTATTTGTGAAGGACCTATGAAATGCAAAATGAGCTCATGGTACGTTTCCATTGGTGTTTCTGACAGGGATCATTTGAAGGAAGCAGTGCAAGAGGGAGTAAACCCATTCAAAAGAACTCATGGCTTAACCTTATTTGAGTACATGGCTAAGAACCCAAGTTTTTGTGAGTTATTTAACAAAGGCATGGCAAGCAGTAGCAATATGGTGATAGAAAAGCTTGTTGAAGAGTATGGTGGTCTAAAGCAAGTAAAAGAGCTCATTGATGTTGGTGGTGGAAATGGAACTTCATTGAAAATGATCATCTCTAAATATCCTTATATTAAAGGAATTAACTTTGATCTACCTCATGTTGTTTCTGAGGCACCATCTCTTCCAGGTAGGTGGCTTGTAACTACTATTGTGGCTTCTAATTAGGTGCTGATAACCTAACCATTGATTGTTATTAGTGAGATAACTGGGCCAAATAATATATCATAAACATGTGCACATGCTTAATATTCTATAAAGTTCTTGTCTTTGAAATTTCTACAATGTAACTCATTTCATATTTATTGAAAATACTCATTACTTGATTTATGCCTATAATCTTTAGGTGTGCAACATGTTGGTGGGGACATGTTTATCATGATTCCAAGTGGAGGGACTATTTTATTAAAGGTATTTAAACTTTTAATAATATATTACCTTTTTTAATGAAATTTTTAAAAGAGAGAATTTTAAACATCAATTATAAAACAATCCAAAATAGTAAAAATCGACAATTAATAATTTTAACTTGCTTTATTATGTCAAACTGAAGTCCAACAAATATCTTTGGGATGTGATATAATATTTCATATATAAACAACTTAAATTTAACTATAAAAAATCTACATAAAAATAAAATAATCATAATGGAAACAAAGGTGTAAAAGACACACTTAACTCATTTTTTAATGTTCTTAAAGCAAAATGTCTATGTTGATGAAGAGTGTTTGACATCAATCTACCATTTTAAAAATCAACTTTGTGACTCACTAAATTTCTAAAATCAAATAAAAAAATTTGATTGATCTTCTATGCAAAATGATTCTTTAAGCACAACGAGTATTTTTAGACTTACAACACTGCATAAATAAATTCATAAAACTAGGGCTATAATCGAGCAGAGTATATTGATGCGTGCTAGAAAATTCATGGCGGTGGAGTAATGGATCATCGTCTTAGTGTTATACGAGAATTCAGCACACACTCAGCTGAAAAAAAAACAAGAAGTAATGACATCATATGTTTTTACGTGGAAAAAAACACGGAGTCAGACCTAGTTGTAAGAATCCACTATATGTTGATGATTGCAGAAACCTCTTGTCCCACAGACAGGAAAGGGTAACTTGATTTTTCAAGTTACAACATCGACTAACATATTCTGGTAAGTGGCGGACAACGGTGATTGATTGCAATCAATGACGGTCAGCGGCGACCAACGATGGTTAATGGTGCTCGACGAAGATCAGTGGTTAAAGAT
The DNA here is from genome assembly GCA_003013225.1 of Phalaenopsis aphrodite. Taxonomy (NCBI): domain Eukaryota; kingdom Viridiplantae; phylum Streptophyta; class Magnoliopsida; order Asparagales; family Orchidaceae; genus Phalaenopsis; species Phalaenopsis aphrodite. The sequence goes on from NEWO01000082.1 coordinate 371,861, forward strand.
GGCAGTCGACGGTGGTTAACGCTGATCAACAGGTGTTGACAACAATCGTCGAGTGTCGATGACAGTTGGCAACGGTCAACGGTGGCTGACAACGGTCAACGGTGGTCGATGGTGGTTGACGGTGATCGGCGGGTGTTGACGACAGTTGGTGGTGGTCGACGATGGTTGGCGGCGATCGGCGGTGGTCGACGATGGCTGACGACGATCGACAATGATAGGAATGGTGTTGGGCTTCAGCTCAATCTCAAAACTTCAAGTTCTCTCTCAAGCTACAAGTTTTTTTTTCATGAGATGAGTGAGGCTCTATTTATAGTACTCTCAGTGTAATAATTTCAGGAATATGAGCCACTTTGATCGGACGGTCCGGAGAGCTTCATTCGATCAGACGACATTTGATGGATATTTGACTGCCTTAACGAAGTTGAAATTGAGCAATCTTGGGCTCGTTAGATTCGCCTTGCTGAGACGCTCGATTTGACTATGAACTCGCCATATTTGACATTTGTTTGACCTTCCAAATGTGTCGTAAATCTTTTAAGAGTGATTTAATGTCGTGATATGGGCTTAATTTGACTTTGAATGGACTAGTTTTTATATCATTTGGTTCTTCTCATCGAGCCTGTCAGTTTGACAATAAGTTTGCTGAAATTGAAGATATGGATGAATTTTTATCAAGATTTGAACACTCCTTGCTCAAAATAGTCTTGAGATCTATTTCATGCCTCAAGGTTTGTGCTGAATGATAGAGATTTGTTGGAGATGTATCATATATCATAGTTCTAACTTGACCTGGTATAATTGTAAGTTGTTCATGTTCGACTTGAGCTTATGTAGAACTTTCAAATATTGTTCAAGTTTGAATTGTTTAAAATTTTCAATGTTTAGACTTGATTTATATTTGATTTGTTTATGACAAATGAACGAGTATTTAAACAATTTAATGAACGAGCAAAAAAATCAAACGAGTATGAAAATTTTCTTAAAAAGAAATTAAGTAAAATAGTTTTACAAATTTGATTGCAGCTATTAATTTATTGATAAAAAACTCTAAATCTGAAAATATCTTAAATCTCATTTCTCCTACATTGTGCCCTAAATCCTTCACTTAGGAGATATTTGATAGAATAACTTGTGTAGAATTTAAGTATGATTTAACCTAAATCATTCCAAACAACTGAAAATGACAACTTTAAAACCTACAGAAACTTTGTATCAAGTATTTATATATCATATATGACATAAACAATCATCGAGCTATCAACAAATGAGTTAATATTCTATTTAATTAAATTTCATTTAAATAATATATCATTTTATATCATACGAGCTATCTTCAAATTTAATATCGAGTATTTATCAAGTCGCTTGTTGAATTCATGAACATAAATGAACAAGTTTAACTACATTCATGTTTAGTTCATTTAAGCATCGAGTTTTTAAAAACTGTTCAAGCTTGTTTGTTTATCAATTTGAACAAACATGATAAAGCCTTAATCAAGCCAAATTCGAGTTGTTCATCAAGTGCATTGGTTCATTGACAACCCTACATAAAACATATAATTAGAGATAAAAAAAATTTATGGTCATATTTTTAAAACTTTTAACCACTGAATTTTAATGATTTTTTCTTTGTGAATACAAAGAAAATTTAACTTGATGTTTATATTTTCTTAATATGTTTTTGAACTCTCTAACTTGTCTTAATTGCATATGGAATTCTTAATGTGTTCTACTGCAGTGGATTCTTCATGATTGGAATGATGAGGAATGCCTTAAAATTTTGAAGAACTGTTGGGGCGCATTGCCAACTTTTGGAAAAGTGATCATTGTGGAACAAATTCTTCCTGAGATTATTGAAGAAAATATCGTTGTGCAACATAGTTATGCCATGAATTTAATCATGATGACTATAGCTGATGCAAAAGAGCGTACTGAGAAAGAGTATCGGTCGTTGGCTAAACAAGCAAATTTCTCTGAATTCAGAATTGCATGCAAAGTATTAAACCATTATGTGATGGAGTTTGTAAAATGATTGTACTTTTAATAATCTAATTAAATAAAATATGTTGTTTGATCTTTAAATATTGCCATCATATTTTGTTTTTATCGAATTATTGTATGTGATGTGTGCTGGAAAATTCGTGACGATAGAGTATTGATTATTTATATTCTGAGCTTTGCATGAAAAATCAGCACACACACACTGAGGTAATTAAAGAGAAGTAAGCAGTAGGCGACACCTCGATTTTTTATGTGAAAAACCATTGAAAGGGGAAAAAACAACAGGGTGCAGTGCCCAAAGACAGAAGCTACACAAGCTGTGGACCGGTTAGGCCGACTGTAGTGGTGAACTGCGATAAAACACATAGGCCGTATTGGCCAGAGTCGGGAGATGCTCAAGCTGTAAACTACACAGGTCGTAGGTAGTCACATAGGTTATAGTGCTAAGCGGTGATAACGTTCATAGACCATAAAAGTCAAAATCAGGATTTTGCATGAGCCGTGGACCACATAAGCCGTAGTTGATTAAGTAAGTCCTGGTGATGGGGTGCAAGGAAAGAGCCTTAAGAGTCTGAATAAAGTCAACGTCTTTAGGATGCATTGTTACACCGTCTATGAGATGCATCATTACACCGTTTTCAAGGCGTGTCGTCGTATGGTGCACTAGACGATGTATTTGCTCCATCACATGCTTCACTGTTCTACAACACACACAGAGATTCTATAGTGCACATGGTCACTCTACAAGAGACATATGCAAGGAATAGGTGGCTACCAATAGTAATTGATTGTAGAGGGAAGCATATAATGGGCGGTGGGTAGTGGTTGATGGTGGACGACTACATGAGCGGTAAGAATTCGTCAAATCCTCGATGCATAAGCGATTCTGAGCTTCAACTCATTCTCTAATCACCAATCTAGTTCTGGCTCCTTATCTAGCTCCACTCTCAAGAGGAGTGGATCTCTATTTAAAGATTCTTAGTTACAGATAATAAATGAATCTAGAGCACTCTAATTAGACGACAAGAGAAGATTGCCTCAATCAAATAGTGTTCTACTCACATTTTGCCTTAATGATGTCAAAATTAAGTGATATTGGGCTCATTGGATTTATCATTTCAAGACACTCGATTCGATTATAAACATGTCAGATTTAGAATTCATTTGACATTCTAATTATAAAGTGAAAGCTTCTAAAAGTGATTTAAAGACTTGATCTGAGCTTGATTTACTTGGATTAGACCAACTATAGTATCATTGGGTCTGTCACATCGAGCTGGTCAGCTTGACTATAAGTTTCCTGAAATTAAAGTTATGGATCACTTTTAATCAAGGTTTGAGTGTTCTTATTCTAAAAAAAATATTCTAAGATTGATACTATGTCCTGAAATTTATGTCGATGATGAAAATTCTTTGATGAGATACCAATAAATATTTGACTTATCATTTAAAAAAAATTATCTAAAAATATTCTAACTAGATTTCCAATCATACTAAGATTCAGACTTCAGAGCCATTAAATTGTATTATACTAATCTCAAAATAATAGTTAAAACATGTATGACTTAATTTTATTTGTTTTCAATGTTATATAAAAACATTATATAGTATTAAACTCAGCATAAATAAAACAATATTTAAATTTATAATAATATAGCTAGGGGTGTAAACGAGCCAAACACGAGTGAGCCCAAACTCAACTCGTGTTCACCTTGTTAAAAAAATATGACTGTTCGACAGTAGTAGGATGTTAAGGGATGTGACGATATTTAAATCTTATTGTTTACAATAAACTACCATTTAAATAAAATTTAATAATTTTTTATTCTATTTTTTTATTAATAATTTTAATTAATTATTAATCTTTGTAGCCTTGTAGTCATTTCATTTTTTAAAAACCACAAGTGATCAATAGTTATATATAGTTGATGGGCAGTATTTCGAACCAAAACGAGCCGAACACGAATAAATAAATCTTTGCTCGTGTTTTATATCGATCACCAAAAATATGTTCATATTAGCTCGTTAACTTAGCAAATGAATGGAATACGAGCTTCTTAAGGAACTAATTTAACAACCTTAAATATAGTTTATATTAAAATATCTTGACATATTTCTTTTTCACTATAATTTTATCCGAACCAAATTTAGCCCGACGACCTAAAGTGGTCCCTATAATTTGGAGCTACGTCATCAGGATAGCAACATTTTTTTCACGCCGCCACAGGAAAGGCTACATTACCCATTTTGCTTCGTAAAAAGTTGTGAACCGTTGGATCGACAGCTTGTTAGCTTAGGGCTCTGATTTATTTGTCGCCTTTGGATGCTGTACCTTATAAACGACGCAAAATGATGCTTCATGGAATAATAACAATAAAGGACAATTTGTGGGGGGGACCTAAGGCACTATTTTAATTGACATACTAATTAAATTTATTGAAATAAATAAATATATATATTTTTTGTTATGGGATACTGGAATAAATAAATAAATATTATTTAGTTTGAAACTTAATTTCATATATTTTATTTTTATTTATGTGATTCTTATTACAATTTTCA
>NEWO01000082.1:378765-394643 GCA_003013225.1 Phalaenopsis aphrodite
TGAAGTGAGTTAGAAATATGTGGAATATTTCATGAGATAATATGCAAGATCATATATAATATGCCTATGTAATAAGCTTAAATATCTTTAATAGATTATAAATGGTTGTGTTGTGAGGTTGTTAAATTCAGTTATTATTATGTATGTGTCGTTAATAAATTTTATCATTTAATATTGATGCATATTAGAAGATTTGTGATGATAGAGTAATGTATTATTTTATTAATGTTGTGCAAGAATCCTATATACAGTCAGATAAAAGTAGATGACCAGCATAAATGTTTGAAGTTTCTATGCGAAAAAATCTAAAAGAGAAAAAAATCACAAGGCCTTAACTCATTGAAATGTTTTATGATAAGTCGATAATTACATGTACAACCACGTTTCCCACAGGTAGAGATGTAAGAGAATCCAATCGAGCTTGAGCCATCCCACTCTTGATTTGGGCTTGAGCTTGATTGATTTTACTGAGTTCAAGCTCGAGCTCTATCTTAAGTTTATAAAGTCGAGCAGGCTCAAGAGCCAGCTTGTTTATTATTATAAAATGACAAAGAGAATGAATAATTAGGAGACAAATAATTGTAACTCACTCAATATATAATACAAAATATTTTTTTTCTAAATATTTTTAATACTTCAATGATAAAGTCTTTAAATATTTTGAATATATTTTTTATTAATACTTTTTTTTAAACGAGCCGGCTCACAAGATAATGAGTTGAGTTGGGGCTAGCTTGAGCTTGGCTTGTTAGCTCATTGAGCTCAGTTCACTAGCCACTTATCTAGTCAAGCTCAAGTTGACTCATGAGCCAACTTGGCTCACTTACACCCTTACCCAAAGATGAGAAATGATTACACAATTTTCGAGTTATAACGTCCGTGCACAAAAGTACTCGTTGCCCCACAGTAGATAGCAGTTACATTGGGAAGTAATTGCTCGAGCTCAGTAAGCCTTCTTCACGGTCGACCCGACATTTGGGATGATACGCTGCTTCGTAGGTTTCTATGTGAACCCCAGCGTCGGTTGTTACTTCACATAGATTTTCACCATAAGAAGCAAGTGACAATATATGGTATTTGGTTGCGGCCAACAAGCAGTGTTCGATAGTTACTACAAGAATTGACGATATTTCTGACAGACAAAAATCATCAGAATTTAAAAAGCTGTAGGTAGTTCCATTTCCGACGGCTTACCTAAGATTTATTGGGTGCAGCAAATACCATCAATTTTAGTTCACTGACGGCTTTCCGACAATCATAAACCGTTGTAATATTATTAATTTCATATTGGTCGTAAGCCTTCACTTTTCCTCAATAATTTAACCAACACACATAACCGTCGGAATAGTAACACACTTCCATTGGAAAAGTTACGCACTCCCGCCGGAAAAGTGTTGCACCGCGGTCGTTGTGTCATCTATAATTTCCAACGGCGCTTTACGTCAGAAAGATGTAACAAATGCTGGAAATTTGTCAGATTGATGTTCGTCGAGATGGATCGTGGGTTTTCTCACGCTAAGCCGTCAGAAAACAGTAGCATCAAAAAACAAATAACTTGGTTTCTCCATCTACAATTCCCACACCCGCAATCATAACACGACACTTTCCACATGCCACATTATACCAAATCCAAGCAGTCACTAAACTAGAATAGCAGAGTAATGAATAAACACACAAGCCATAAATAAGCATTAAAGAAATGGGTTTCATTGAAACAACCAAATTTTACATATCTACATCGGGAATAATCAACCAAATATATTGTCCAAAAAAGGCAAACAACAAAAAATATAAATCTCTACTGATCATCCTCTGCCATCTCATCGTCCTCCTCCTCCGACTTCATACAATATGTGATCGTAATGCCGCTCAACTCATGGCATCGGCTCCCTTTTAGCCTTTGGAATGACTCGTTGTAAGTAAAAAGAATAATGAAAGTTAGAGGCTAAAATAACTTCATATTAATCCTGTGGAATACCTGGGCCGCCTGCGTTCTCTTGTACTCCTTGGTCCGGTTCGACTGCCGCCTATGAGTACGCTCATGTAACTCAACAACGGATGGGACCCATCCCTCCTTTGAAAACTGTCATTGTAATGAAATAGAGAGCATACATTTAATGTACAATAAAAGTTAATGCAAAACTTATGTCTCAATAGGCTCCTTTAATATTTTGTGTGGTGGCGCCCTATTGATGTGTTTGAAGGACCCCATGCCTCTGCAATCACAGCCGTGATTTTGTCTCGCCCGCTCCATCTTCTGCTTATACTTAGGCGAATCCCAGGACCCGAGCAACGAGGGAAACACATCCACACCGAGCCATAAGGGTTGTTCGCGCATCCTTTTTATGTCGCCAAAACATATCGTGAAGACGACCACTCCCCTTACACTCGAAGTTTATTGGGATACAAGCCTCCTTCTCAAGTAGCCACGACCACTGCTTCTTCAAAATGAAATAAAAAATCTTAGACTGTTAAAATTAATACATAACTGAAAATAGACGTGTTAGATAAATACCTTGAACTTCGTAAACCACATCTTCTGAACTGGAATCGAGACCTCTTTCCAGGATAAGTAGCCATGGTCGATTTTGCTCCTAATAAAATCTCGGATGAAATGAATGACTTGTGTGGGGCGAGTAAAACTTGAAACAAAAAATCATTAGTTATATATTAAAATAAGAAAATAAAAAAAAATATATATATAAGCTAAAGGCTTTCTATCTCTGTGTAGAAAACATGCACCAACATGATTAAATCCACCCCCTCATATTGAGAATATATTACGTCCCACTAATCAGACGTGCGAACGATAACGTGAATCTCATCAAATCATGAGTTCGACGGTGTAATATAATTCATGTCATCTATCATCCACACTATAATATTCTCTCAAATTAAACCTTCAACTCAAACTCATACCGAGTTGTTCAACCTTTTTCTTATAAACACAGCAGCCGCAGAGGTCCTACTGAATTAATCAAAGCCAAACCTCTCATTCCTATCTCCAAAATTTAAGAAAACTTGCCGGAATGTCACCATGAGGGGCTAGATATCTGCCATGCAACTCTGCTTCTCCAATGTTTTTTGTAGGATAGTGAAGGCAGGGTTTGATCTCTGTGTCTTTTAGATTGCTGAAAACTTGCCGGAATGCCACCATGAGAAAACTGCAACACCATGCTGGAACCCATTATGGGGTATCTCGCCACACGTTCCCTCCTCACCTGCACTAGTAATCAAAAGGCTTTTATAATTACTTGGTATACGATTCTTACATGTTTTATGTTAATTTATGTAGTTCTAAATTTTTTGTCTTTTTCAATAACTATTAGATGTTTTTATCTCAATTATATATTTTTAACGTCCTATACTTTAAAGAAAACTAAGAAAATTAAATTTTCATTCTATTTACAGCAATGTATAGTATAATGATAGAGGGTGTTTTATTGAAAACTTACAATACACCACGCATGGGGCATGCTCCCCGAACATGCATTTGTTGAACATTACGTGTGTGTGTGTATGTGCGCGCGCGCGCGCGTGTGTGTGTTTGTGCGTGTGTTAGTGTTGTACGAGAAATAAAAACACACTCAGAAGAAAGAAAACAGCTAGTAGAAATGCCAAAAGTTTTTATGTGGAAAAACTGTGAGAAGAAAAAAAACGTACCACGAGATCAGATCTAGTTGCAGAAATCCATTAGAAATTGGTGATTACAGTTATAACTTTTTATCCCGCAAGCAGGGAAGAGTTACACCTTTCTTGAGTCACAATGTCGATGCGCAGAGGAACTTGTCGCAATGAATAATTGAGAACCAATGATGTTCGACAACACTGACAAATGGTGATCGGTAGTGGTTGGCGATTATCGACGGCTAAAGGAGTGATGTTGGACTACAATTTCTTTTCCAAACTTCAAGCACTTCATCTGACTTTAAAGCTTCTTCCTTTTTTCATGAGGGGTGAACTTTATTTATAGAATTCTTGTTACAATTAATGAATGAATATGAACCATTTTGATCGGAAAACCTGAAAATGCTCTCTCAATCAGACGGTGTTTGATAGACATTTGAGTTCTTAACGCTATCAGAATTGGACAATCTTTGGTTCATTGGATTCGTCTTGTCGAGATGCACAATTTCATCATAAGCTAACCAAATTTGACATTCATTTGACCTTCCAAATATGCTCCAAAAACTTTCAAAAATGGTTTAATGGTTTGATCTGAGTGTGATTTGACCATATTAGATCAATTTTTATATCATCGCGTCCTCGTCAATTCGATCAGTTTGCCGGTAATTCTACTGAAATCGGAGCGCTATATGACTATCACTCGGAGTTTGTATATTTATTTCTTACATATGTGTGTGTGTTTTAAGGAGGTTTAATGAATAAACTAAACCCATATAATTATAAAATTGCACTTAGTCTATTTAGAGACATGTTTTTTGCGGTGGGACGGGGTGGAGGTTCGAATTCCTTTAAAAAACAAAAGAAAAAAGCCTTTTTTATTCTTATTGGACAGGCCACGCTGTTGGAATTCACATATCCAATAATTACAGATATGATTTAATTCTTCGGAAAGGAATTGGGCCGGCAAGCGGAATTGGAAAGGTGGGCTGACGGATGGGAAGGCGTAAGGCGAGCCTGCCGTATCTCTGTCAAAATGGCTCGCTATTCGCGGATCACTCATGTTTGTGTCGTTAAAACAAACTCTCTTGTACTCATATGAATCAAATATGAATACATTTTTTATGTTTGATATATAAATAACTCGAATATAAAAACAATATTATTCATTCATGTTCTACTCGTGTTGGCTTGATATATATATATATATATATAATTGATGAGTATTATTTCAAAAAAATAAATTGATTACACGACTACAAAGATAATTAATTGAAATTATTAATTAAAGATGGAATAAATATATATTAATTTCTATTTAATTGAATGTTTTAATATAGATAATAAGATTTAAAACTCGCCCATATTCTGAACATCTTATAGTTGTATGATTAGGTTATCAACATGACTCGTTGTTTGCATACAAAAGTTATACTCGACCATGCCTGTCCGGACGTCCAAGATTTTCTTTCGCGGTCATCTCTCGTGGAGAAGTAAAAGAAAACCATCCTAAAAGTCATCCCTGGCATTGCATAGTAGGACCTCTAGAATTTTCTTTTGTGGACTTCTCTCGTGGAGAATCAGGAGAATGCCATCATGAAAGTTATCCTCGACCATGCCTAGCAAGTCCTCCAGAATCTCTTTTTGCGGTCATCTTTATAGTTGTGATGAAGAAGAAATGTGTCACCATTCATGCCTAGCAGGTGACCTGAGATGTTCTTTTGTATTGTTATTGTGGATTTCAGAGGAGATTCTCGTGTGGTTGTTGCACATTCCAGTGGTGATGAAAAAATACTGGTGCTTTCACGCTGCTCTTTTCAGGGGAGTTTTTCGTGTTTTTTTGGCATGATATCTGGAGAACTTCATCCCTCTGAAAATCAGCAGAAGTACCAAAATTTTGAGGAAGCAATCCGCTACCTTTTGAAGATAAGCTGACCTCTTGTAGCCTTTTTATCAGTCTTTTGTGTTCTTTAAGACTTATTAATTGTCTGATGTGATATTTGTGGATAATGATAATGCATTATTTGTATGTTCTTGACATAGCTTTTGACTAAGGTTGTCGTGGCTTCTCAATCATGTGAAAGTCTGAAAATAAAGTTTGCACGTGCACTTTATCTAAAAAAGAATCACGTACTTTTTCAGACTCATGCCTTCTGAGATTTGTATCATCTTAGGCTTATATTCTTTAGATGCTTGAAATGCCTCGGAGCATTCTGAGATCTGCAACCTTCTGAGGTCTTTGATATACCAATGTCTTCTAATACTTGTAGCCTTTTGAGACCTTTGATTTACCTGTTCCTTCTCAAGCTTGTTATCTTCTGAGGTCTTTGAGTAGATGCCATATCAACCAATTGCTCTCTTAGAGTTTTTCTAGTGAGGACTCTATCTACTACTAGCTTCCCATTAAGAATTGCCTCATGGGCTTGTTGTCCAGGGGTATGGTAGCTTCTCATTGTTGGTCGATCGCTTACCTCAGAGGAAAGCTTTTTAGACCTTCAGCCTTTCATTTTCTTTAAGATTCATGCCAGTAGTTATGGTGTAAACATATTAGTTCTCCGAGTTTTCTTGCTCCTTACGACAATTGCGATAAGGATAGGAAAATTATTATTTTAATCGTGTCGTAGAAATCAAGAAAATTTAATGATTAAATCTCCCTTTATTTTGGTTCCTGACGTGTCTTATAAATAAGACTAGGAGTTGGATTGTTCATCTTTTGNGAACATTTCTTGGGTTGCTGAGTAGGTGTTATGTCGGGTGGCACGAGCAACAAGATGGTCGATGTGAGCCTGCTAGCCTTGACGAGATATCCACTTGCTATGACATATATCCCAAAAACGAAAAAAAAGTGGCTGAGAAAGAAAGAATGTGAGAGACAACTGGTCCTGAGTTAATTGACCACGATTCTAAAAGATGCTCGCAAAAGAGGCTCTGAAAAACCCGTGGGTTTTGGTCCGATCAAGGTCAAGCTGTGGTTGATCCATCGGCCAGTCTGAGGGCAGTAGTTGAAGCACCATAGTGGGAGAGGAAGATCCTTCCTTGACTGTACCGGAGCTTGAGAGGCTCATGGGTTTGTAAGGAAATTCTTTTGACTTTGTAGGGAGCTGCTCAAGTTGTAGACCATGTATGTCATGGTTGATTACATAGGTTGTAGTGCTAAGCACGTAATGACGTTCGTAGGCTGCGATGGTCAGATTTAGGAGTTGCATCAGTTGTTGACCATGTAGGCCGTAGTTGATCACGTAAGACATAATGATGAATTTTAATGATATTCGTAGACCACAGGGCCGGTCGGAAGTTGTACAAGTATATGCAAGATGCGTCATTACCCCATCTTTGAGATGCATTTTTGCACAGTCTTTGGGTGCATTATTGTACCATCTTTGGGGTATGTTGTCGCAGCTTGGGGTGCGTTGTTGCACCGTCTTTGGGGTTTATTGTTACACCGTATTCGGGGTGCGTTGTTGTACCATCTTCGAGGTTAGCTCAGTGTTCAGGATGATATACCGCTTTGCAGGTTACTTTATGACTCTGTAATCTCATTTTTTACTTCACACGATGCTTCGTCACAAAGAATGGGCAACGACATACGGTGGTCGACTATGACGGTCAATGGTAGTTGACAACTGCAAGAGTAGGAGGCAGCTTTAGCTCCTTAAAGCTTCAGTCTTCTTCAGATATCAAAGAAGTTAAGTCATATTATAAAATAACATTTTTTATTGTAATGATAGGAGGAACTACTATTAATAACTCTATAGTCCTGCAATCTACAGTTGAGGAGGAGTGAAACCATAACTTCTATATCACTTCTATATCTCTATGTGTGTGCAGGATTTTAATTTTGATCAAAGACTTAATTTTCTCTATTATTGAGAGTTTCCTAACACAAAACAACTTAGCACCATCTAGAAGAAAAAATTATCCTTATTGTAATTTTGTGGTTGATTGAGGGGATACCATAAGAAATGGATACTTCAACTCCTTTACCACCACTGGCCACGACACCACCACCTCCACCACCAAGCACTAGCCACGACACCACCACCTCCGCCACTAAGCACTAGCCACGACACCACTACCAACAACACTCATTTTTATATGAAGAATTCTCCCCACCATAATATTTTTTCTTGAAAATGACAAAACACCCCAACAATTTCATAAAATTATAAGGCATTTCTCATCATTCCAATCACTAAGAGTCTATTGCAAAATAGCATTTGAAGAAAAAACCAAAAAGTTGTAATATACATGTTAATTGAAGAAATAATCTCAAAAGCTTATGAAATTACTTTCTAAAGTCAAAAATAATTTCACAAAATACTTCATAAAATTTTATGGAATTATAAAATTATTTTTTGCTTATTTGTAATTATGTTTAAATTTTTCATTAAAAATAATTAAAATTTAAGTACTATTAAGAAAATAAATCTAAAATTAACAACATGGTTACTATTTTCTTACTTGAAGTGTTGTTTTTGAGAAAATATAAGTTTTTGTTCACTCCTGTTCGGTTTGCTTTAGCTCAAAATAAGAATATATATATATCTATATATATAATTATAATTATAATTATAATTATCTATATAATAATATATTACACATATTATTTATATAATAATATATTATAGATATTTTTATCTATGCTAAATCTTAACTGCTATTTGTGGTAATATGATTATGAGTTTTGTTTTGCATATATTTGATCCAGGTTCAAATCCAATACTCTACATCTATTTTTTCAGTTTAATTTTAACGATTCATTTTCGAGCCGAACACGAACACACTGTTCACGAGCCGGTTTTTAACACGAGCCGATTTCGAATACGAACAATTTCGAACGAGCCAAACACGAGCCGAGCTCGGCTCGTTGACAGCCGTAGTGGCATGTATGTAAATATTTATTTTTCTTTGAAAAGTCGAAGGGCACGCCGAAATTATATATTTTTACTACTAATTTTGAATTGTCTAAAAATGGATAAGATTATAAATGGAAAAGTTCATCGGTACTGTAGAATTTTCTTGCCTGAGTATGGAAAAAGGTGCGTTGACCGAAATGTTCCAATCATAAATGCTTTGAAATAATGATTGAAAATTATATTTATATATTTTATTCTTATTGTGGGACAAGTATTACAGGAGGGTTTCTCTGCAATTTTCAAAATCTACATTTTTTGAAAAATTATTTCATACTGCCGGCAGTATCCGATCCGATCAGGATGTATTTCTGTGGGTCTCACCTAAAAAATTTTTTTTTATTAAAAAAACTGAAATAATCATGAAGTAGATCACCGTGATGATCTACGGTCAGGATCGAACACCGCATACAGAGATGCATGCGGTGCGGTGTCCGTACACAATAATTTCTCCTATATTTGTGAGGTGATAGTAAAGTAAATTTTCACTTTTAAAGCATTATAAATAAAATATCACTTTTAACAAAAGAGGAGATAAGAGATCTAGAAGCTATTGACCATCCACAATCATTGCTGACAATCTATAACATCTTCTTCAGCTCAACTACTCTTATATGACTATCATAACATGATTATCATCTTCAATCACTTATTTATTAATCATTATCACATATACAAGTCATGTTATAATTCAACATTTTTCATTGTAACAAGATGAGGAACTAGTACTAATATTTTTATAATCCCATCTTCTTTAGTTGAGGAGGATTGAAACCATGACTTGAACTTATAGTACATTATTCTGACTATGTCAGTCTTTAAGAATTTTCTCTTTTTAAAAATTACATGTAAAATTATAAATCTTTTATCACTTATATATTTATTTTTGTGAGTTTCTTAAAAATAGAGCAAATATAATATTAATATGTTATCACTTATATCTTACTATTTTCTTAATGGGAGTGTTATTTTTGAGCAAATATAATATTTTGGATACTTTATTTGTAAATAAATAAATTTATGTGAGAAATTTATAATATAAGAAGTTTTAAGTGTCAATTATGTAAAGGATGTAAAAGACTTGGGTGATGTAAAGGTTAGAAAGCAAAGTTCAAGGGTTGGATTTGTAAATATATAATAATCGAGTGGCATGTATGTAAATATTTAATTCATTTTGAAGAGTCAAATACACGCAGAACTTACTTTATCTTGACCGTTGATTTTGAATGGTCGAAAAATGGACATGGCTATAAACGGAATATTTGACTAGTACGGCAGAATTTTCTGGCCTAAAACGGATGAAAGCTACATTTGACCGGAATGCAGCAAGCCAGCAATCATAAATGCATTGAATTGATTGTTTGAAAATTAATTTTATGTATTTTATTCTTATTGGTTTGAAATCTAAAGTAAGAGCCCGTTTGAGGCAGCTTATAAGTGTGGGGACATTTTTTAAAACATCACGTTAACGTTTAGATCACGTGTTTTGGTTGCTTATCTGAAAACACGGTTTAATTTTTACACTAAATGCAGCCCGCGAGGGCCATATTTCAAGATAAGCTATTTATCTTGAAACACACAAGCTGTCCTAAATACATCCTAAGTCTCTACAGATGATTACTTCAATCCTATTTTAAATAACATGCATACTAATTTGACATTTATATAGATTCTGGGGCTAAATTTGTACCATGTAAACAATTAAGAGATATTTTAACAGAGAATTCAAAATAAAATAGATAAGTTGATCTAATATTTATCTTTGTTTTTAATTCTAAAAAAGAAGCTAAAATGAATTAGATGGAAGTGAATTTTTATTTTGAAATGAAAATTAGATTTTGCATTGGAGTATGCAGTGAAACTCTTACATTATTTGAAATATTTTCTTCTAAGATTATACTTTCATGTGCGCACTGAATCACATATGGGGTTTGCGGAGATGAGAATGCTTAGATTTTCACTTGAAAAATAAAATGCGAAAGAAATAAAATCGTGCAGAGTTCGGTGTAACCATTGCGACAGACAATATTGGTTCAAAATAATTTAAAACAAATTATCTATATTCGACTGCCCTAACAGCTTCTGTAGAGTGCTAATATTCTGACTTCGAGCTTAATTGTGGTCGGCTCGAAAGAAATTTGATCCAAAATTTGTTGCTCAAACTTGTATTGTTTATTTCGTTTCGTTTTTTAACCGAGCCAAAATTAAAATCATTTAAATTTTTTGCATTTGTAATTTTTCAACCTATCTAAAACGTTCACTCCTTTTACAATGTATTGACTATTGTCTGATTTGATATCCTTATGTTATAACTCTGTTATTGAGTCTACTACAAGTGAGATCATTTAACATTTTAGTAATATTAGTTCCGACAAAGCTTATTAATCAGTTGAACATTAATTCACAATTTGTTACGACGACTCCCTCTAATATTGTATGTCACTTTAGCTACACTAGCCATCGCATATACATGTTTGTCATAACATGTATCCAAGTGAAAAGTCAATCACAAACCCTATGCATCCTCGTATGTGCATCTTTTAACTAGATTACTTTCACACCATTAAATAAATTCTGATAATGAAATATTTCGTATGATGTAACAGTATTGTTCACTTCATCCTCCAATGAGAAATCTAACTTCCATTCCTAGAATAGAAATTCACTCCAAACATTATTTCAGTGACTTCATGAACAAACATTACTTAGGTCGTGAGTCATTAATTAAATTATATGACAAAATGATTGAAAGCCTTCAAACAATTAAGATATCCTACAAGATGATTACCAAATCGAAATCAAATTCGGAATCAATGCGGTCGTTGATCACAAGTTATGAACTCGGCTAATTTTCTTCTCTGATTAAGTAATGGCTGACGCTCTTACCCATCATCATCATCAGGACACGTGTAGTAACAACAATTAATCTTATATTTAAAAAAATGGCATATCTACCAATCTAATTTTACAAAAATTCTTATAAATCGAGAGGTAGCAGAGGATCAAACGAATTCATTCAAGCCAAACCTCTCCTTCCTTTCTCCAAACTTGAAAAAAAACAAGATGAGTAACATTACAATTAAGGAGGATGAAGCCTTTGGTGCCGGCATGCATCTCTGCGCCGCCACAATTCTTTGTAGGGCGGTGAAGGCAGCGTTTGATCTCGGCATCTTTGACACATTGGCCATGGCAGGTCCTAACTCTCAGCTGACTGCCGTCGAGATTGCCGAAAACCTGCCGGAATGTCGCCATGAAAAAACTGCAATCATGCTAGAACCCATATTGGGATATCTTGCTACTCATTCCCTCCTCACCTGTACTACTAATTTCTCGTTGAAGCAATATGGGCTCACACCAGTAAGCAGTCTCCTGACCAAGAACCAACCTGGGGCATCTTTAGCTCCTCTTTTTCTTGTGGGCAATCAAAAGCCTTTAACAGATACATGGTATGATATATAACAGGGGTCATATTTGTGAAGGACCTATGAAATGCAAAATTAGCTCATGATACGTTTCGATTGATGTTTTTTGACAGGGATCATATGAAGGAAGCGGTGCAAGAGGGAGTAAATCCCTTCAAAAAAACTCATGGCATAACCTTTTTTGAGTACATGGCTAAGAACCCAAGTTTTTGTGAGATATTTAATAAAGGCATGGCAAGCAGTACCAATATGGTGATTGAAAAGCTTGTTGAAGAGTATGGTGGCCTAAAGCAAGTAAAAGAGCTCGTCGACGTTGGTGGCGGAGATGGAACTTTATTGAAAATGATCATCTCTAAATATCCTTATATTAAAGGAATTAACTTTGATCTACCTCATGTCGTTTCTGAGGCACCATCTTTTCTCGGTACGTGGCTTGTAACTACTATTGTGGCTTCTAATTCTAACCATTGATTGTTATTAGTGAGATAATTAGGCAAAATAATATATCCTAGTTATGTGTACATACTTAATATTCTATATAGTTCTTGTCCTTCAAATTTATGCAATGTAACTCATTTCATATTTATTGAAAAAGCTCATTACTTGATTTTTGCCTTCAATCTTTAGGTGTGCAACATGTTGGAGGGGACATGTTTATCAAGATCCCAAGTGGAGGGACTATTTTATTAAAGGTATTTAAACTTCCACTAATATATTACCATTTTTCATAATGTTTTTTAATGAGGAAATTTTAAACCGAGTATAAAACAATCCAAAATAGTAAAAATCAAATTACTAATCTCTTGCTTATACATATCGATCAACAATTCTCTTTGAAATGTGATATAATTTTTCATATATAAACAACTTAAATTTAACTATAAAAAATCCACGTAAATATAATATAAGCATAATGAAAACAACGGTGTCAAATATACACTTTTCTCAATTTTTTTTTGTTCTTGAAGCAAAATATCTATCTAGATGAAGAGTGTTTGACATCAATCCACCATTTTAAAAATTAACTTTGTGACTTATTGAATTTCTATAATCAAATAAAAAATTTTTGATTGATCTTCTATGCAAAATGATTAATCGAACTGAATATATCATAGTTTGAACTTGACTTGATAAAATTATAAGTTGTTCATGTTCGGCTTGAGCTTGTGTCGAGTTTTCATATATTGTTCAAGCTTGACTTGTTTAAAATTTTCAATGTTTAGACTTAATTTTTACTTGATTCATCTCCTACTTTTCGTCCTAAATCCTTCACTAAGGAGATGTTCAGTAGAATAGTTTGTGTAGCATTTAAGCATGATATAACCTAAATCATTCCAAACAACTAAAAATGACCACTTTAAAACCTACATAAACTTAGTGTCAAGTATTTACATATCATATGATTAAGCTATCATCGAACTATCAACAAACAAGTTAATATTCTATTTAATTAAATTCTTTTTAAACAATATATAATTAGATATCATATGAGCTATCATCGAGTATTTAACATGTTACTTGTTAAACAACAAGCAAGTTTGTCTGTGAACATAGATGAACAAGTTCGACTATGTTCATGTTCAGTTCATTTGAGCTTCGAGCTTATAAAAATTGTCCAAGCTTGTTTTTTTATTAATTTGAACGAACATGATCGAGTCTAAATCAAGTTCAGCTCGAGTTGTTCATCAAGTGCATTGGTTCATTTAGCTTTAAACATATAATTAGAGATAAAAAAAATTATGCCCATATTTTTTTAACTTTTAACAACTGATTTTTAACGATTTTTTCTTTGTAAATACAAACAAAAAATTAGCTTGATGTTTATATTTTCTTAATATGTTTATGAATTCTAACATGTTTTAAATGCATATGAAATTCTTAATGTGTTTTATTGCAGCGGGTTCTTCATAATTGGGAGGATGAGAAATGCCTTAAAATCTTGAAAAACTGTTGGAGCGCGTTGCCGACGCTTGGAAAAGTGATTATCGTGGAACAAATTCTTCCTGAGATTATTGAAGGAGATGTCGTTGCACAAGATATTTATGCCACGAATTTAATCATGATGACTATTGGTGATGCAAAAGAGCGCACCGAGCAAGAGTATCGGTCGTTGGCTAAAAAAGCAAGTTTCTCTCAATTCAAAATTGCATGCAAAGTATTAAACCATCATGTGATGGAGTTTGTAAAATGACATGCATGAGCTCAGTTAAGCATGCCTCAATTTGAACTTTTAATAATCTAATTGAATAAAATATGTTGTTTGATCTTTAAATATTGTTATCATGTTTTCTTTTTATTTGTGGAATAATAACATATGTGATTTGTGCTGGAAGATTAAAGGTGATAGAGTAATGGTTATTTATAGTCTTAGCATTGCATGAAAAACCAGCATACACTCAGGCAATTAAAGAGAAGTAAGCAGTATGTGACAACTTGATTTTTTATATGGGAAACTCTTGAAAGAAGAAAAAATAAGAGGCCCTGACCCAGTTAAAATAATTAACAATGAATGGTGTCTGCACAAGTCCACTCTTCTTCTGAATTGGGAAAGATGAAATTACAAAGTTATATATCTGTAATTTGGTTGCAGCCGTTTGATGATTAATACCTAATAGGAAACTAATTTGTAATAGGAGGATCGAGTATTAATAATTTTATGTTCTCATATTCTTCAGTTGAAGAGAAAAGTGAAATCATATAACTTAAATTTTCTAATAAACTATTTTGACTATGCTAGTCTTTAGTGATCATTTTTTCTTGAAGTTGGTAATGCACCCTAACAAGTTCATAAAATTCTAAGGAATTTCTCATCATTCCAAGGATGAAGAATTTATTGCAAAATAACATATGAAGCCAAAACGTTTTGAGATAGATGTTGTTTGAATGTCACATCTAGACATATTTGTTGGACTTCATCTGGATACAATCAAAGAAGCTTAAAGTCAATCTTGGTCGATTGGGATATATTGATGTACAAGTTTATTCATCTTGTTTAAACTATTTTATTTTACAGGTTCAGTACTAAATATAGGGCTGGTTCCTTAATACATAAATTTAATGTGTGTGTGTTAGGATATGTGATGAATACGAAGTAGGCTTTTGTTTTTGAATTTTAATTTGATTTGAGATTAAATGTTTACCATTTGGTGGTTTGGGTTTAAATGATAAGTTATTTAATAATTTTATTTATTTTTTAGAATTTGTTGTTTGAATTTGACTTTGGTGATTTTAAAATGCTTAATTATAAATATATGACTTTATCCAGGGGGATGGGTGAACATATAACTTAAAGCAACCCAAGTATTAAAAAAAAAAAAATTTAAATAAATAAGCAAAATGATGTTTCTTAATACCTAAAAGCACATAAAAGTGTTTTTTTTCAATGAATTTTAGATTTCTTTTGAATTTTCTTTAAAATTAGTTGATTTAGGTGTTTTAATTTGTGTTTTATGTTTATTTTAAGTTCAAATGATCTCAAAAACTTTATGAACTTAGTTTCAAAAGTGAAAAGGAGTTTCACAAATGCTTCATAAAATTTTGAGGGATTATTGAATTATTATGAGTTATTTATAATTATTAATTTTTTCATTAAAAGATTTTAAATTTAAATACCATTAAGAAAATTAATCCTAAATTAAAAATGGGGATCATTGATTCTCTGCTTTCGCTACTCTTCTCTTCCTCTGGTCTGTCATTTGTCCCTACAATAATGATAGGGATTATAGAATGTTAGAATATATATGTTATTGCTACCTATTGTATTCTATCTCTTTTACCCCTGTAAACTATTTACCAATTTACCTTGTAAGCAACTTATAAATAATGCTACAAGGCACTTGTATTGATGTGTGATCCATAATGTTTCTTCTCATCTACTTCAATTCTATTCTTCTTTATTAATAAGGGAAAAAATTGTAGT
>NEWO01000082.1:409038-426571 GCA_003013225.1 Phalaenopsis aphrodite
GGATTGATTAAAAACCTTAACTTGCATTTTGAACATTTCATGCTTGGACCGATGCTATAATTTTTTCTTTATTGTGATTTCCTCATTCCCTGTGGGATCGACAACTGAACTAAAACCCGTTACTATTGATACGCCACGTATACTTGCGTGAGCATACCGTGTTTTGCAGCAATTGGTGTGTGTCATAGAATATTTTAACCCGCAAGGCCCAATGATTTTTCCTTTTTTTTGGTTTTTTCACGCAAATTTTCTTATAACGCTAAGACGATAATTCATTACTCTACCGTTATAAATTTAGGGTTTTAGGGTCTCTAGGATGCATAGGTCACCTTGTGCATGAAAAATTGATCTCATTTTCAAAATGTTATTTAAATAGTGATATTTTTTATTTGATATGAATGATTTGGGTGATATAAATATAAAATATTAAATTTAGGTATTAGATATGTAATTACATATTGGGCTGTATGTACGTAAATACCCCCAAAAAAATTAGGCTGGCAAATTTGATTGAGGACATAACATGACCAGGGTTAAGTCATGAAACCTACTTGAGAAATAAGTCTATATAGTGTTTTCTTAAGTCTAGAATTTGTTATAAAATTAATTTAGTTAATAATATGAATTTGAATAATGTATACATGCAAAGTAAAAATTATGTCTAATTGGCCAACAGATTAGTCTTAAGTAGATATCTTTATAAGTAATTAATAAATTATTTTCATAATCAATTAATTAATACATTCAATATAATATTTATTTAATAAATGATTAATTTATAGTAATTTCTGCTCAATTTTAAGCCTTCGTCTACAATAAAAAAATCAGGTTAGACCCCGTTAAAAAAAGCATCGGTTACTTCTATATGCATGCTAGCCAATTCTTAGTTACATACATATCTAACTACTAAAATTTAAATAAATTTTATATTTATACCACCCAAATCTTTTATATCATATAAAAAATGTCATCATTTTAACATTTGAGAAGTCACAGACACCTTTCATACATATGTATAGTGGTATGCATGCAAAATTTGAAATTCAAATGTTAGGTATGTAAATATATAAGTATTGAGTGGTATATCTATAAATTTTTCATAAAATTTTGCATTGTACGAATGATAAAATTTGTATGATTTAGTTGTATATCATTTATTTTAAGCTATAAATATGATAAAGTTTACAATGCTACGTAATGTAATAAATTCTCCATGTTGAGTACTTGCATGAAGCGATGGCTAGGCGGCATTGGGTTGAAGTGTTAAGTGTTCTTATTGAGACATGTAATATAGATTTCTTAGAAGAATGAAGATAGATAATTCTTAATCTTGCTAAGAGTGAAGTAGTGAGAGACTAAAAGATTCAATATGATTAGAAGAAGATAATAAAGAGTGTGGGGTTGTAATAGAAGCATCTATTGTTGAATATGAAGTCATAATATTATTAAAGAAAACTTGTGTGGTCAATTTGAACAACATATTGTGGCTTAGGAGGAGAACACATGAGAAAAATAAGTAGTTGGTTAAACTATGTTGAAGGGTTAGGGATAAAAGTAGTACTACACACCTTATTTGTATGTGGTATTGCTCTAATATAATTTTGTATTTAGGTTGGGGAGGGGAATGATGTGATTTAAAAGGATGAGAATGAGAGAAAAGTATTATCAGTAATAGTATTGTATGATGATATTACATACAGAGGATTTCTTATTGCAAAAGAGTTTCTATTTGAGTTTATAATCATAAATATTAAGAGAAACAAGCTTCATAAGTGGGATAATGGTGTATGAAGCTATGATATTATTAGTCACAAGTAAAATTCATTTCTTACTAAATTCGGTATATTGTCCTCGTTCAAATAACCTTGAAGAAAGTTGGAGTCTTTAATTAAACAAAGAATGTTTAAGAAATTTTGTAAGGTGGTTGAAACCCTAAGTTTACTTTTTGAATATAAAAAGCTTATAATTTATGAACTAGTTAAATATTTCAATTAATTTCAAAGTTTTCTATGCAGTAAACTTAGAAAAAAAAAAACCTGAGTGATCAAAATGATCTAGAATACTTTTGTGATTTAATATTTTTTTTAAAGTTATATAAAGAAAGAAAACATATTATGGATGTTATTAATAGTATTAATCAAAGTCCAAAACAAATCATCTACACCAATTCCAAGTTCATTGGAGATAGCACAAACCCCCACTTTAAGAAACTTGGAGAAATTAAGGGTCTGTTTCAGGTGGCATATAAGTGAAGGGGCATTTTTGAAAACGTCGTGGTACCGTTTGGGTCGTGCGTTTTGCCCGCTTATCCGAAAAAGTGGTTCCATTTTTACACTAAACCCAGACTACGGGTCAAACTCTGCGGTCGACCCGCGAGCCGCGTTTGAGAATAAATTGTTTATCCTAAAAACACACAAACTGCCACAAACACACCCTAAGAGAAAAAAATCTCTAAATTTGTAGATTTGATTCTTCAAATACTCTACAGTCGAAGAGTTTAATTCTCATGTCTCAACATGGAGATGTTTCCCAGAGAAATAGAGCCCATACTATGAAAATAGCATTAAAACTTGAAGGAAATGAAGGAAATATAGTGATATGAAAGAAGTGAGATTTGTGATTGAAAGAGTCTTCGTAGAGAGTCTAACCGTGGGATGGCTATGGAAAAAGATCTTTAAGAAGATTAGATTGAGAGAAGAATTCAAAGTAGAAAGAGGTAGAACCAAAATGCACACATCACCACCTTACGATGGAGTCCATGAGCATAAATCAAGAAAAAAAAGTGAGAACTATCACAAGGAGGAACTACTAAAGGATTCCTAGGTAGGGAAGAGGAAGGAAAATACAAGAAATAGCATGGTAAAAATTTTAATGAAGCTCAAAACCAAACCTTACTCCTAATTCTTTTTGTTAATAAATTTGATTTAATATATTTATGTTAGTTATCTTATTTTGTGACTATGAAGTAGAAAAACTATAAGAAAGTAATGCTACATTTCCACATTTATACTCCAAAATTTTAATGTTGGAACGCCTACTTGACAAAAATACCATGCGATAGTGAAAAAATGAGTATAAAAAGCTTTTTCTCCTATATATCTCTCTTTGGTCGACAAAAGTAGGACATGTGTCGGGACTACGAAGTTACAATTAATTATGTGACATCTGATCCACTTAAAAATTACCTATTTTCAGTGCATATTTTATGATATTTTTATTTATATTTTTAATGATATTGCATTTTAAAGGAATGTATTTTGTATGTTTTTTGTTTTAGAAACATGAAATGGACATTTAGAAAAAATGAGGGAAAATGGAGCAAAAATGAGCTACTTTGTATGACGACATAGCGTGACCTGACGAGCGTATTGGGCAGATTGGCGCTATAGCACCAGTAACAACATTTCTAGAAGATACATTGAATTTGACCAAATTTTAAAGAGGTGCTTGAAGCAATCCTTGGTTATTTTCAGAGATATATTAATATGACCGAAAATTGGACGAAGAAGAGGACTTATCGACAGCATTAGAAGGCTTTAGGGAGTTTTACTTTTGTGTTTAAGTGTGATTGTAAGTGTGTTTTGTGTTTGTAAGAGTCAGAGTTTGGAGATATAATGAAGGAGAATCCAAAATTTGTGTGGGGCAGAAGACATAAGATACTTTGTATTTGTGTTTAAGTTTTGTTTTCAAGTCTTTGATTTCAATACAAATCATGTGCTTTTGATTAATCTCCATGACTTTTGAGTAGTTCCCTTTCTTTCTCCTTGCATATGGGAATTATTCTTGTGGGATGAAAATGATTTAAAGATTTATTTTTACTTTAAAAATTGTGATGACATTTTCACCGATTCTTCATTGACTTTATAAATTGACCACTTGTGAGATTAAAATAAGTTGAAAAACATAATGACATGAAAATGCTATGATTTCACTTAACTAGTGAGTGTCACACTTCATTTTGGGCAAAGTCGTGCGATCACCTAAGGGGCAGTGCAAATAGATAGGGACATATGTTTTGATGGACATAGAATTAATGTTTCTAGGGTGACAGACTTGATCCTTTTATCAATTCGGTTTAGAGTTTGGATCGTAAGGGTCCCTAATAAGTCCTACAGAGAGGGCATAGTGGGTAATCTGAAAGTGAGAGACCAGAATCTACTCAACATTACTATACAAGCTGGTGAAAGGCTCTAAATTAGCGAATGTTCTTTGCTAGCACCAGAAGGGGGTAAAGAATATGATTGATCATATTTGTCACAATACATAATCTTATTTTTAGTCATTTATATCCCATACAGATTAATATCTCTTTGCAGGGGGAAATATAATTTCATAATATGCAAACTCGTTAGATTTATTTTATTAAAAAGTTAAACTTAGTTGTTACTTTCTGCTTAAATTTAAAATAACCTTTGCAATCTTATCGGCATTGTTCTATTTTTTTTTATTTGCAATTTAGGTAGAAATTTTGCAAATCTATTTAAAGAGTTACAGGTTTCCCTGTGGATCGATACTATGGCTTTTAAGGAAAATTCTATATTACTAGAAACGATATGTATACTTGTGTAGTACTCATAGTGTAAAAATTTATTATATACTTTCTAAATCATTTTATTTATTCATACTAGCCGCTAAATATAAATTGGGATAGGTTTTTGACAATATTTTTGAAATTAAAAATTCACATAATTACGGGTTAGCTCAACATCACTATCATAACTTTTGCAACCACAAATTCTAGGTAAGTTAAACCACTGATTGCTTGTTGGTGATAATTATTTCAATTAGAAATTTAAGCCATGAATTAAACATATGATAATCTTATTTTTAAAAACAACCTCTTAGTTTTGATTGAGAATCAAGTCCTTGATATTATTATAAGAAATGATGTTACTTGAACCTTTACTTATTAACCAAGGAATTCCATTCATTCATTTAGTAAATTTCTAAAATAAATTAGGACTTAAAAACAGACATGTATTATTTTCCTCTGAAAAAAATAAAATGAAAGCAATGCATCCAATTTTATTTTTATTATTAAGAGTTCAACTTGAGATATGCTTCTATCATGCATATGTCATTTTAAGAACTCCATTATGTGATAATTAAAAATCTTGCATAAAATTTTGAATCCTGAAAAGCCTGCTTCATGAGCTAATGATTGATACTCTTTCTCAGTCCGCACTTTTGCTTCAAAAAACATTGTCATTATCATATTCATGGTGTAAATTTGTTGTGTAGAAATATTTGTTTCTGGAAACTCAGGAAGAATGTGCTCCATAAGGATTACTTTTCCAGAAGTTGGCAATGCCCTCCAACAATTTTTTAAAATTAGTAGACATTTCTCATCATTCCAATTATGAAGAATCCACTGCAAAATAACATTTATGTTAGAAGCTTAGTATTGTGGAATCATTAAGAGATTCACAAGTTTTTACTATATATGTTAGAAAATTTATGTTGTGAGAAGGGAATATAATCATAATAAAACTTTGAAGTCATATATTCTTTGTAATTAATAAGAAAAACTCATTATAATTTTGATTTTAAGAATATGACAACATGAAAATTTGGAGACATGCATCTATTATCAACATTATAAATAATAAACCATGTTACAAGATAAAATCAAAATCTTATTTTTTTCATATGAAAAATCACTTCCCATACCAATTTTATTTTTTGAGAATTTATCTTGATATAATCAAACAAGTTTAAATGATGCATTTTCAAATGGTATACATTGGTAGTTCAAATTAATTTTTTTGACATTTTTTTTTAATTTTTAGTTATATTATTTCATTGAATCAATGCTGAAGACTATGAAAAATAAAAATCTATTAATATAAGCTTGGTTACCTTTAAGAAAATGGCTTCTCCGCTTGGTATCACGATAAACATGTCCCCGCCAACATGTTGGACGCCTAAGAAAAGCATTTATAAATCGACTAATGAGTATTTTAACTCAATATAAATCTAAGAGTAAAAATTTAAAGGATAATAAATTTTTTGGATAAGAAATATAATTAAATCACTTTAATATTATTTATGATATTACTAAATCTAAAGCTAAATTCAAAAAAAAATTTTTCTTGATTTTTTTGTTCCATTAACTCATTTTTAAATTGCTTTTAAGGTTTTTTACAAACTTACTTTGTTATAAGATATCATATATGAGATCTCTTAATTTGTAAAAAAAGATCAATGTCTTACTTTGTTACCTAATTAGCAAACCTTTAGTTATTAGTTGGTCTTTGAGATCCATATTAGGTGTTTCATGTACCTGGAAGCGATGGTGCCTGTGAAACAACATGTGGTAGATCAAAATTAATCCCTTTAATGTGTGGATACTTAGAAATGATGTTTTTCAATGAGGTTCCAATACCACCACCAACATCAACAAGTTCTGTTACTTGCTTTAGCCCTTCATACTTCTCAAGCATCTTCTTAATCACTATATTGCTATTGCTAGCCATGCCTTCATTAAAAAGCTTGGAATAGGTAGGATTCTTATCCATGTACTCGTACATTGTGAAACCATAAGCTTTTTTGAAGGGATTTGCCCCCTCTTGTAATGCTTCCTTTAATTGATTCCTGTCAAAACATCAATGGAAACACAACATGAGTGGACTTTACCTTTGTCATAGGTTTTCCCCCATTATACATGAAAATTAAAAATGGTCTAAAGATGCAAAAAATTTTCTGCTCGGACTCCTGACGTACTTCTACGTGCGTCACAAAGTATTCTTAAGTTATTTTCAGGTTATTTCTGAGTTATTTTCAATAATCCCGAAATAATCCAGAAATAACCCGTAGTCTTTATTTTTTGGTTATTTTTGGGTTATTTCATGATTATTGAAAATAACCTGAAAATAACTCAGAAATAACCTGCACCGCACGTAGAGGTACATCAGGTGTCCGGACAGAAAATGCGCGCCTAAAGAAGACATGGAAATTTTATAAGAACGCTTGGACCCCACTCCTTTCAAAAAAAAATCATTAATCTTTGAACAAAATTGAATTTTTAATGAACTAAAGTAGTAAAAATAGTTAAACATTCTCACAAATTTTAAATTAAATCATAATTATTTATTTGATCACTCAACTTTAGGAAACAGTTTTATGAAATTTAGAATTCATTGAATTTTTTTAAAGCTAATAGTATAACTAATATTATATAAAAACCTTAATTAAAATGTATTTATAAAATCAAGTTAATTTTTAAAAATTCATTTGAATTAATATTCACAAAGAAAAATTTTAAAATTTAAAACACTTATTATAAAATAAAAATAAAAAATATTTCAACAATTAAAAATTCTTTTCTAAATATTTAAAATTTGATAAATCAATTGAATCTTAATTAAATCATCATATCATTAATTGAACTCAAAATGATAACAAAAAAAAAATTATAGAGCTTGGGACACAATTCCAAATTTTTGTGTGGTTTTTTTATAAATTTTTAAGTTTAATTTAAATTTAAAATATTTATTTTTAATTAACATAATTTTCAATTCATATACGACAACAACAAACGTTTATCCCACTAAGTAGGGTCGGCTACATGAATCCTTTTTCTCCATTGCATCCTATTAAATGTCATATTTTCATTTACATCTAATAAATTAAGACAATTTTTATACAATATGCCCAAGTCTTTCTAGGTCAGCGTCTGCCTTTCTTAAAATAAGTTGAATCTAAAACATCTACTCTACTAACAGGATCATTAGGCGGTCGACATTTAATGTGACCAAGCCATCTAAGACGATTCTCTCTAATTTTATATGCCGCAACCCTATCACGAATATATTCATTTCGCTTTTGGTCATTAAGTGCAAAACCATTCATCCACCAAAGCTTTCTCATCCCGACAACATTTAACTTAGTTTTATGCTTCTCTTTTAAAGGTCAACATTATGCGCCATAGAGCATTGCATATCTCACCACCATCTTAGAAAATTTTCCTTTCAGTCAAAGCGATACTTTTCTATCACACAATATGACTAAAGCCTTCCTTCACTTCAACCAACCAACTTGAATTCTACTAATAACATTCTCATCTATATGACTATCATATTGAACAATAGACTCGAGATATCTAAAGCATTCACATCTTTTAATAATTTCACAATCTCATATTGTCGGAATATAAATCCTGAATTTTTAATAAAATTGAACAACTTAAAATTTAAAATCAATCCCAACCTTTAAAACTTAAAACACAACCAACTATAGGATAGTTGGAGCACTAATGAGCCTCTCACTATCTGGCGCTTCCTGCCTTCTACCTTTAAACTTTCATAAGAACTGTTGCAGTTCAAGCCAATTTCAATTTGAACTTTCAAATTAACAATCTTGAAATCAAATTTTGTAATCTGTTGAAGAATATGAGTCACTATTTTAATCAAAAATTTTCAAACGAGATAATCTTTTTTAAGATATAATAAACTCTAGAGGTTGGCCTCTTTAGGGAACTTGAAGCCCATAATACAATAAATCATGTCTTGCCCCACTAGGGTTGGGGAAGAGCTTCTAGCAAAGTAAACCCTAGGTCTTGAAACCATCGTTTTGTGTTTAGATTCATCATTGGGTAGTATTTTCATATTTAAGAATGATATATCATTCTTGATGTCATATTTGATCATAAAATAATTAGAAATTTTTAAAAGTCCTATGCAATCCATACATTTCATCTCCAATGAAATGTAATTCCCTCCATGCACGAACAAGTAGATGCATCAATTAGTGTAAATGAATTTGATAGCTCTTAGAAGAAAATCAACTATCATCTTGAGGATTCTCGGCAACAAAAAATTCTAATTTACTTTTATGTAGCCCCAACATGAATGTGATGTTGCCCGAAGATTTGGCACACTTCTTAAGAAGTTATGCATATGCTAAACCTCATCATATAATCTCAAGTTATCTCTTCTTTTATGCTCGATTAGGGCCACTTCTATGTTGATAACTCAACAAGTAGACATGCAGACATATTTATTAGTATATTTAACCTCATCATACATTCTAGACATATCAAATGGTTGCTAGATCCTAAATATCTGGCATATGATACGTTAAATACTCATATAAAAGGAAAAAATGAAAATATATATATATATATATAACGAAAATAAAACAGTCTAATCTACTATTTATTGAAATAAACACAAAATATTGATTAATATATAGTGTCATATGATAATTATATACCAGCAGGCATCTTCATAAACCTTCTTATGTGACATGAAAATAAAAGGAGCCAAAGAAAGCCCATCATGGTTCTTAGCCAAGAGCCTGCTCGTTGGTGTTAGCCCATATTGCTTCCTTGTGCTGCCTGTTTCGTCGGATAAGGAAGCAGTACAAGTGAGGATAGAATGAGAGGCAAGATAGCCTAGAATGTTATCCAGCATGGCTGCAGCTTTCTCATGGTTACATCCGGACAAGTTTCCGGCGATCTCGCGGGCAGTCAGCTGGGTGTTGGGACCTGGCTCAGCCAATATCTCAAAGATGCCAAGATCAAATGCTGCATGCACAGCCCTACTAAAAGTTTTGGAGTAGCAGAGTAGCATGGCAGCAATGAAAGGTTCCTCTTCTTCTCTTTCTGTATCACTCATTTTGTTTTTCTTTTTTTTTGATGGACTTCGGAGATGCAATGGAAAGATGAGCTTTTTATAAGAAGACCGTTGAAATTAGCATCTTTTTTTAAGGGAGATTTACATAAGTACCACCTAATTCCTATGTATTAATATATCAATCATATAAACTTTTAATTTTTTTTGCACAAACCCCCCAACTTAAATGCTTGAAACATAGGAATCGTGTGATCTATGGGTAAAAATTAAATTTTTGGTTGTTAATATGTTAATACATGTGAATTTGGTGGTATGTAGGTAAGAAAATAGAGCAAATATTAGCACGTAAAGGGCATTTACATGCATGCCACAATTGAATGGTATGCATGTAAATCTTCTATTAAAAAAATAGGTTAAAAAAGCTGATTGGCAGTTACGATAATCCCGCCAATGATTAAGGAGTTTAAAAGCTATTTCTAAATAATTTGTCTTATTTGCATTTCGTTTTCCGTTCTTCGATTGTCTGGCCGGCAGCGAATATAGTTTTAGCGGTACATTAAAATATATGAGCTATGGGGATCGATATAGTTATTATTTATAAGACGTACAAGAATCAATCGATCATGTTGACTTTTTGTATTTTGGAATCCTAATTTGTCTTCCGGAATATACTTCCTTTGAGTTAGAGCTGAGTGGAGACAAGAAAGTCAGAGTACGGATAGGGTTACGGAAAAGAGAGTGAATAGTTATAATAACTGCCCAAATAACTGAATCGACGTGTCTGTGGAATGAAATTTACCTTATAATTGTTCGTTGGACGCTTCAATTTTGGCTGGCTGTGTCGACCGATCATATACATTGGATCGCTTCTGTCGGGCGGTCGAATAGAGGGATCAAAGTTATATGGTTACTCAGTTGAGGTCATTTGGTCGATGGTCAGTCGATCGATTTTGTTGTGTGTTGATTGATCACTTGTCCAGCACTTCTTGTTCTTTGACACGAGACTTCAGTCGCCTGAAACTTCTTTGTAGCCGTTTGATCCTTTGATTTTACTATAAATATATATATATATATATATATATATATATATATATATATATATATATATATATATATATATATATATATATATATATATATATATATATTAGTTTTCCAATTTTCTTACTCCTTGACAGGGACGGCTAGGATAAGAAGAGGAAAATTAATAAATAATAAATAGCGTTGTAAACAAAGAAATTAATTTAATAATCAATTCTCCCTTGAGTTCTGAGCTCCGTGAGCCCTATAAATAAGGCATGAAGTCATGTGCTTTATTCATTTCATTCAACGTTTCTTGTGTTCTTCAAGTGACATCATGGTTGACGGTTGAGCAAGAAGAACACTAATGTTCGCCTTTTAGCTTTGGAAGAATTTCGGTTTCCCGCCGCTATAAGAGTCGAAAAGAAGAAAAAGAAGTTTGTTAAAAAAAAAGTGCAAAAATTGTGAACTACGTTGAACCGGTGCGACAACACCTAGGATCGGTCATGGTCACACCCCTATTGAATGCATTGCGGAAAGTGGGTCGAGATGTTTGTACCTGATGTCTAACATAATTACACTGGGCTCTCTGTCTGGGTGGAGTGGGGTCATGCCACCTACGGGCGTGGTCACGCCAGTTGAAGGTCTTTGACACTTCCTAGAGGTTTAGGTGTGGTCATGCCCAAGATCTGACGTAATTACATCAAGCTCTCTGTCTGATGGTGGGGTCACGCCACCTTCGACCGTGTTCATGCCACTTAATGGTCTTCAGGCGCCTTCAGGGAACTTTGGGTGTGGCCACGCCCAATCAAGGTGTGGTCACACCGGACCCCACAAAGGTCGGGCTTCCAGAAAAGTCTGTCGAAGGGATTTAAGCCTCGCGGGAAGTCCAAAGGACTAACTATGAGCGGGACAAGATCATTGGGCTTCCGCAGAGGTCATAAATGTGTTTCAAGAGCTCAAGAAGATGTTTCGTATGTGTGTCACCGAGTAAGATGGTTCCAACGTGCATCCATCGGCTTGAACCCTAACTTTAGGGTATGAACACATGTGGAGTGATTTCATCAACGGCCCGCGGCACAAGAAACCTGTATCAGCAAGACATAGCCCCATGGCGTAGGAATGAACATCAACGCGGAGGACACTAACTGGGCAATGATCATCTCAGAGGAGGACTAAGGTGGTGTGGACCGCAACTTAATGTGCTCTTAGCATTCACTTGAAGGTTTTATGGGTTCCTTGAGTCAAGGTAGGCAACGTATGATCCCGGTACAGTCCTGTATCACTTAGAAAAGATGTCGTTTATGTGTTGCATCAAAAATGGATGCCAACACTAGTTAAGACTAGTAGAGAAAATAATAGGATTGGTGTATACACTCATTTAGATAGGAAAGGAGGAAAGAGAAAGGGAACTCTGATCGAAATTTCCTTGAGGGTGGAAGAACATCTTTATTTTAATGGCTCAAGATGATTTATCCCCCTTAGCTGAGCACACACAAAAATATTAAATGATTTTAATATAATATAATGCCTATCAAGGCAACCTAACCATGTCAGACCATGATGCAACACATAGAAGTAGCCATATGTCTTATACTTATTCTTAACTCATATAGGACAATTGATACCCATAAAGGGGTACTCGACAGGTGAACGCCCTAACAAGCTAACCTGACTGGCCAACCTAACAGCTGGCAAATGGCAGTTGGTGCAGTAGGTCAACCCGATAGTTGATACACAACAATTATGTTTATAGACCCATTGCGCTTGCTAATATCTTATCTAGCCCATTACTGTCATTAATTTGTATACAATATAGTACTTTAATAGAAAAAAAAAGTGTTTCCTTAAGACATAAAATTTTGATGATAGAAATAAAAACAAAATATGGAATTATATAGAACACCTTTAGTGGGGGGTCTTAAACCACTGCCAAAGTGCTTTATGGAGGAGAGCAAATAGAGCCTCTCTTCTACTACCTCTCATTTTGTTTTTCCTACCTTGGAGATTGAAAAGAAAGAAGAGGCCACACATATAAGAATAGTGTTGAAATTAATTTATTAGATTCGAATAACTGTTAATCTGCATGTATAGACCATATTATGACCTGAAACCCTATGCATATTGAGCTTGAGTGATTACTAATTCTATTGCATTCATATTATTCATAGTAAGACTGAACAAAAAATTAACTATTAATATGGATGATCATATTAAGTCATAAATTAGGAGAAATTATCAGGTGTGGTAAGAACGATGGTGTGGATTCGATCACGCCACTATGAATTCAACCACGCCACTGTGAATAATCGATCACTATAGAAGAAGCTCATATTAACATATGATATTTGTGTCGGCTTTTTTTCGGTTAGGCAACGAATAATAAATTTTAATATTTGTGTTACGTCCACTGTGCGTCCAAAATTTTGACGGATTAAGTATTCTAAAAAGGCAAAAATTGTGTTGGCGTTGCGACGGATTTTGTGTCAAATTTGCATCCAAAAAATCGACTCAAATTTTTACTAATCAGCGTTGAACTATTTCCAACTCAAATTAGATGGAAAGCTGACGCAAAATGACCTAATAGACTCAACCAGTGCGCCTAAATTTCATTTTTCTTTTCACCCAGTCCACACGCACCTATCTGGTCTTCTCTTCTGTCTGAAGCCCTCCCGAGCTTCCCCTTTCCCTCTCTACTTCCCTTCTCCTTTTCAATTCCACTCAAAACATCTCCTTCCCGAACGAAGCTTCGCGATACAATTGCCATTAGAGCTAGCTGTGAAGATAACGATGTACAGCTCTTCCAACTTGCAGAGATGACTGAAATCCTTCTAATCAAAAAGCATTAAAGAATGTGAGACTATTTATGCCACTATTTTCATTTATTTGTGGTATGAATGTAAATATCGATGTTCAGGTGTTATATATACATAAGAATTGAGTGATATTTATAAATAAAATGCATTGGTAATCTGTTATGTATGTATAAATGGAAGTTTTGGTATTAGATATTTATATACATAAGAATTCAGTGGAATGCATGTAAACATTGAAGTTTAGGTGTTAGGTTTGTAAACAGATAAGAAGTGAGTGATATGTATGCATAAATTGAAGTTTTGGTGCTACGTATGTATATACATAAGAGTTCAGTGGCATACTTGTAAATAGTGATGTTTAGGTGTTAGGTATGTATTTACATAATAATTGAGTGATATGTATCAACTAAATGCATAGGTAAAGTGGTATGTTTGTATAAATTGAAGTTTTGGTGTTAGGTATGCATATAGATAAAAATTCAATGGTATTTATGTAAAAATTGAAGTTACATACATAAGAATTGAGTGACATATATGAAATTCATATATAGGTAATGTGGTATGATTGTAGAAATTAAAGTTTTGGTGTTAGATATGTATATACGTAAGAGTTAAGTGGTATGTATGTAAAAATTGATGGTGATATACAAATATTGTTATTAGTAGAATTAGTCGGTTGAAGGAGGGAATGCATGCATCAATTTGGTCCATTGTTCGAAGTGATGGGGATATTGATGGGATGATATTAGTAGAATTCAAGTTGGTTGGTTGAACTGGAGGAGTGCATCTGGTATTGTTTACAGTGATGAGAATATTATTAGTAGAATTCACATTTGTTGGTTAAAATGGAGGAATGCATCGGGTTTATTGTTTACAACATAAACCACTTCAAAGAAGTGTCATATATATGATTAACCAATGAGTTACTTCACCAGATAAAGCGAGCTAGTTAAAAGAGGCTTCTAGGGTCATTTTCTTCAATTAGAATTACCTCCCACGAACCACTAAACATAATCATCTACTGTACATATTGTACAAATAGATAAATAAGGACTAATTAATGTATATTTCTGTAATAGTTTCACTTATCTGCAAAACTACATCTATGATGTAGATGGATATTTGTAAATTGAGAGCTTGGATGTATACTAGATTATATCCATGATGAAAATGACTCACAAATAAGTTTTTAAATGGCATCAAGGAATTCGTTACGAGTTTTTATGTATTCATTTTATCAATGCATAAAAGCATATATTCAACTTTAAAAAAAGTTAAAATAAGCATATTTTTAACTGTTTTGATGGTCTAAATTTAAAAAAAAAGAAGTTTGGGCATTAGATATGTAAATATATAGGAATTGACTCATGTATGCATGTAAATGCCTCTAATAATTAGCTTGGTCTTAACAAAAATAATAGAGAATTGATTCCATATTTCAAGTAGAGATGATTTCTTTTTTTCTTTTCATGAAGGTACAAATGTAATATAAAAATTACATTTTAAAACCGAAAGCAACCATTTCTTCATCATCACACTGGCACGAATCTCTAAGAACCTCTAAGGTGAACTGTTGGCCGGGGATTGGGTAATTTCACCTATCATCTTCAACGCCATGCACGGTTGCTCAACCGGCACCTGAATAAATAAATAAATAAATAAAAGGATTATTTTTACTTATTATAATTTATTTTTTGATATATTTCGCTGAGACCTACTTTAATATTCTTTTTACGTATTGAAATGCCAAGGATTTGCATGCATGCCCGCACAATTCCAATGTATTTCACGTATGAAAAATGGTGACATGAAAGGTTTGAGGGCAACTTACAAAATGCCCTGCACCAAGTATCCAATAGAAATGCAGGTTCTTATAGCTCTTCTTGAAAGCAGCAGTGACTCCCTCATTCTCACAGTACAAAGGGCTTCGCTCAGCATTACTGAAGTTCTGTAAACCTTCCCATCTGAAAAAGAAAGGCTTATTATTATTATTTGGTTATTTGAGTAATAACTTAACCACAGTTTAATTCTTACTTCAGCTTTTGGACCCAGGCCTCCACACCCTTTGTTGCACATATGAGATCAACCTTGAAAAATATGAACTGGAAATATTAATTTAATTGCAAAAATGACTGCAAATTATTTACTGCCCTAATTAATATTTCTGTAAAATCATAAATAGAATGTCTCATTTTAAATTATATTAATAATATGGTGATGGCCCAAAAAAGGAAAGTGGATTAATAAAACCTGTCCATTGTAAATGGTCACATCAACTCCCATGGACAAGAGCTCATCAACCTGCAGCAATACATTCCCTCATCAATACCATTTCTAATTTCATATTTACAAATATAACACCCAATTCATATATATTTGTATATCTAACACCTACATTTATACTAGCCAAATCTATTATATCCCATAAAAATATTACCATTTTAATTCTTAAAGAGTAAAAGACAATTTTCATGAATAGATAAGGTATGTTTTGATTTAAAGACTGAAGATTAGGTATTAGACATGTAAATACTTTTTCTTAACATGTTTGCGTCAAATTACGTCGGAAATTTCCAACGCAACCATTACAATCAATCGTTAATTTGACGCAGCCTATATTTTTACATCTAATTAGCATTCACCATAGTCAACACTAATTAGAATTCACAATAGTCTGCACTAATTAGGGTCAACTATGATGGACGCTAATTAGATGATAGAACTTCATCGCTTGTTATCGCATATGCTAATTCTAACAGAAATATCGATGCAATCCCAATTAGCGACGCTCATTTTAATGTCAATCATAGCATTGGAAATATGCCAAATATGGGTATATTTCCTGTAGTGCATTAATATAAGTTAAATAAGCAACAAATATGTAAATATTTTATACCTCTTTGATCCTTGGTCTCATAAATTCATTTTCCAATGATCCAAAGACATAAAAAGATTGTTCATCCCAACTGCAACAGATTCCCTTTTTAAGTACGAGCAGTACATAATCCCAGAAAAAAAAAATGAAAATTAGATTAAACAAAACCTCACCTTACATTCTTTGGAATTATCTTTAGCTTATCCCTGATGACACCATCCATGAGGTCCGCAAGACTTGCAGCAGAAGAAGGCTTAGAACTTCTAACCTTCTTTGCATATTTCCCTATCATCTTCTTCACCGAAGCTTCAGAAGTTGAAGCAGCTATTGTTTCTGAGTCATCTAACAGAAAGTTATAGAAGTTTACATAATTGCTCTTCACAGTAATTTCCCTTTCAAGTTCAGTCCAAGTTCCAGTCGCAGCAGAATACTGCCCATTTGAAATTTGTTTCTGGATTTTCTTAGCTAGTCTGGTTTTGTAATATATAATATTGTTAACTAATTAGGATCAGTATAAATTATAGATTAAAATTATGACAAAGATATAATTTTTACTTGTTTGATTGTGCTTCGCCATTAACATCCAGCCTTGATACATCTCTTAATAAAGGTCCCCATGATAACTGTATCATTATTGAACATAAAAGGAAGCTGTATTTAGTTTATCAGAATTATGATGGAAAGGGTAAGGCAATGGCTGATTAAGTTTACCACAAAATCTTCAGGAGAAATCCAGCTATTTCCTAAAGCAATGCCTGCCCGAGCAAAATAAATATATGTATAAATATAAGGCTTTGAAGAAGGGAAATAAATTGCAAAAAAGAAAAAGGAAGAAGAAGAAGAAGAAGAATTACCAGAAAAGTTGAGCTTTAATTCTCCTGCTTTAATGGCTTTGGAAAGGGATAAGGCGAGAGTAACAGCAAATTTTCCTCCATAAGACTCAGCTACTGCATATAAAGGGCTTTTCTGAAGCGTATGATTGTCTTCATAAAGGTTTTTTAGAAGAATTGTTAAGTCTGTGGCAGCTTCCTCATCCGTAGTTACATAGGACTTGGAATCCTCCACATAACTATATCCAGTTCCCACGGGATTATCCTGCAATTTTAATTCAATCAAAAATCCATAAAAAAAATGCCTATTTACAGAAGAATCCCACATATATATATATATATATATATATATATATATATATATATATATATATATATATATATATATATATATATATATATATATATATATATATA
>NEWO01000082.1:432707-449374 GCA_003013225.1 Phalaenopsis aphrodite
GATGACTTGGGGTGTTTAAATTCCAAGAAGGAATTTGATATTTAGTTTGCAACTATTCTTGCTGAAAACAAGATTTGGATATATATATTTAGTTCTCAATAATCTAACTAAATACATAGAGAGTTCTTTGGAAGTTTTTCTTTCAGGTGTTCTTGGAACTCGACAGAAGGATTCTTGACGGAGCAATTTCACAACAATTGGCGCCGTCTGTGGGAAACTTCACCCACGACAATGGGCGCCGCAAAATTCGACATCGAGAAGTTCACAGGAAAGAACGACATCGGTCTATGGAGAGTAAAGATGAAAGCCATGTTGGTGCAGCAAGGCGTTGCAGAAGCCTTGCACGGCTCGGCGGCATTTCCGGCCGACATGACTGAGAAAGAGAAGAACGTGATTCTTGATAGGGCCCATAGCTTAATAATCCTTAGCCTTGGCGATAAGGTTCTAAGGGAAGTTTCGAGGGAGACAACGGCTCAAGCACTTTGGGCCAAACTTGAGGTCCTCTATACGACGAAGTCTCTGGCGAACAAACTCCTCCTGAAGCAGCGCCTATATTCTTTCAAAATGCACGAGAAAAAATCAGTCTCGGAGCAGATTGATGACTTCAACAATATTATCGACGATCTCGAAAACATCGAGGTTAAGATGGATGACAAGGATAAGGCGCTGCTACTACTAAATTTCATTCCTAAGAGCTACGAGCATTTCAAAGACACGATGCTCTATGAAAGGACGTAGAAAATCTCTCTGGAAGTTCAATCTTTGGTCAGAG
The DNA here is from genome assembly GCA_003013225.1 of Phalaenopsis aphrodite. Lineage (NCBI taxonomy): Eukaryota > Viridiplantae > Streptophyta > Magnoliopsida > Asparagales > Orchidaceae > Phalaenopsis > Phalaenopsis aphrodite. Next base: position 433,480 of record NEWO01000082.1, read on the forward strand.
CCAAAGAACTCCAAAAGAAGCTCGAGACGAACGAAGAAATCAGCGGGGACAGTCTTACCATTAGAGGAAGATCAGATAAAAAGGGCTCAAGAAACAATCAAAGCAGATCAAGATCAAAGAAAGGAAAGAAGGAAAAAAGTCAATCGACGAAAGGATCTTACAAGTGTTTTCAGTGTCATAAGTAAGGTCACTTCCGGAGAAACTGTCCGGAGAGAAAGAAGAAATTTCAAGAAAATCCTAAAGATCCCGGAGAAGCAAGCATAGCCTCGGATGACTATGATTCAGCTGAAGCACTGGTGATCACCGAACCGGAATCCAGCAAGGAGTGGATCCTCGACTCGGGGTGCTCTTTCCACATGTGTCCTCACAAGTACTGGTTTGAGACGCTGCAACTAGCAAATGACGGGTCCGTATTACTTGGGAACAACAAGGCTTGCAGGGTGGTCGGCAGCGGAACAATCAGAATTAAGATGTTCGATTGAGCCGAACGAATACTGCAACAAGTCAGGTACATTCCCGAACTAAAAAAAATCTGATCTCTTTAGGTATGTTGGAGTCAAGTGGATACTCGTTCAAAGCAGAAAGTGGTTGCATCAAAGTAGTCAAAGGTTCCCTTATTGTCATGAAAGGAGTCAGGAAGAATGGACTCTACTCCCTAATTGGAAGAACTGTAATTGGCGGCTTCTCCAACGTAGTACGATCAGAACCCGACAGGACCAGACTATGACACATGAGACTGGGACATGTAAGTGAAAGAGACTTACAAGAACTGTCCAAACAGAACCTGTTATGCGGAGACCAAGTCAGTAAACTGGAGTTCTGCGAACAATGTGTATTGGGGAAGACTACCAGAGTGAAGTTCTCTACCGGAACTCACACATTAAAGAAACCACTTGATTATGTACACAGTGATCTATGGGGCTCAGCTAGAACTCAAACTCATGGAGGAGGGAGGTACTTCATGTCTATCATAGATGACTACACAAGGAAGGTATGAGTCTTTATCCTTAAAACCAAGAATGAAGCTTTTCAACGATTCAGGGATTGGTTAACCCTCACCGAAAACAAGATGGAAGCAAAACTGAAGCACTTGAGAACTGACAATGGTCTGGAGTACTGTTCAGAACAGTTCGATGAGTTATACAGGAAGAATGGCATTACGAGGCACAAGACAGTCCGGAACACTCCTCAACAGAACGACTTGGCGGAAAGGATGAATAGGACTCTCTTAGAGAGAGTGAGGTGCATGCTCCTAAATGCCGTCCTACCCAAATCTTTCTGGGCTGAAGCAGTGTCAACCGCTTGCCATCTTATCAATAGATGTCCATCGACAGCTATTTGAATGAAGACTCCTTTGGAGATGTGGTACGGGAAACCATCTAACTATTAAAATCTCAAAATTTTTTGAATGTATCGCATATGCTCATGTTAGACAGGATAAGCTGGAAGCAAGAGCCTTAAAATGCATTTTCATCGGCCATACACCTGGAACCAAAGGCTACAAACTGTGGTGTCTAGATCAACAGAAATGCATCATCAGTAGAGATGTGATATTTGATGAGTCCAAAATGGCAAACATGCAAAGCTACGATACCAAGAACAGTACTACCAAGGAGGATACTCCAATTGAGGTGGAGCTGCAACATCAACAAATCTTGATGGATCAAGGGACTGTTGCAAAAAATCAAGATGAAGCGGCAGAAGACCTGCAAGAAACTGAATCCGAAAACAGATCAAATGACTACAGGTTGTTGAGAGATAGGCAGAGAAGAATCATCAGATCACCAGAGAGATATGGTCATGCAGATTTGATTTCCTATGCATTAAGCATCGCAGAAGAGATAGAAAAAGTAGAACCGAATAGCTACAAGAAAGCTCTAAGGAGCAAGGAAAGACACAAGTGGGTAGATGATATGGATGAAGAAATAGCTTCCCTGATGAAGAACAAGACTTGGGAACTTGTGGACCGGCCAAAGAACCAGCGCATCGTTGGTTGTAAGTGGACCTTCAAGAAAAAGGAAGGCATCCTAGGCAACCAGGAGGTCAGGTATAAAGTAAGACTTGTAGCAAAAGGGTTCACACAGGTAGAAGGAATTGACTTTAATGAAATATTCTCGCCTGTTGTTAAGCACTGCTCGATCAGGATAGCTTTAGCACTGACAGTTCAATTCAATTTGGAATTAGAACAGCTAGATGTTAAAACTGTATTCCTACACGAAGAGTTGGAAGAAATCATCTTCATGGATCAACCAGAGGGGTATAACACACCTAAAACCAAGGATAAAGTATGCTTGTTGAGGAAATCTTTGTACGGACTGAAACAAAGCCCATGACAATGGTACAAAAGATTTGATGAGTTTATGCTGAGGATTGGCTTCGTCAGAAGCAGCTACGACAGTTGTGTCTACATGAAGAAGCAAGATGGTGATATAAGTACTTATTTACTTCTATACGTGGATGATATGTTAGTAACCAGCAGAAATAAGGAGAAAGTCCAGAAAATCAAAGGTATGTTGAACTCGGAATTTGACATGAAGGACCTAGGACCTGCTACAAAAATCCTAGGGATGGAGATTACCAGAGACAGAAAGAAGGGCAGCTTATTTTTGTCTTAGAAGTCATACACTCAGAAAGTTCTAGCAAGGTTTACCATGCATGAGGCCAAGCAGGTTTCAACACCAATTGGTCAGCATTTTAGATTGTCGAACTCTCAGGCTCCTGAGAATGAAGAGGAGAAAAGATAAATGGAGGGTGTCCCCTACGCTAGTGAGGTTGGTAGCATTATGTATGGGATAGTGTGCAGCAGACCAGATTTGGCCTACGTCGTCAGTATTGTCAGCAGATTCATGGCAAATCCAGGACAGACCCACTGGGAAGCTCTAAAGTGGATCTTGCGATACCTAAAAGGTACCCCTGATTTGGGATTGCTCTTTAAACGGCAGGAGGACAGAGATGAAAAAATCGTCGGCTATGTGGATTTTGATTATGCGGGAAGCATTGACACCAGGAAGTCACTAACCGGATTCATCTTCACCGTCTTTGGCACTGCAGTCAGTTGGAAGTCCAACCTTCAATTCGTGGTGGCTCTCTCAACAACAGAGGCTGAATATATTGGTGTGACAGAAACAATTAAAGAAGCTATGTGGCTAAAGGGCATGGCTGAAGAGCTTGGTGTATGTCAGAAAGTTGTAACAGTGTCTGCGATAACCAGAGCACAATTCACCTAACTCGGAACCAAGTCTTTCATGAAAGGTCTAAGCATATCGACGTGAATCTTCACTTTGTGAGAGATGTTATAGCCAAAGGTTCTATAGTTGTGGAAAAGATTCATACTGAAGATAATCTCGCCGACATGTTAACGAAGGTTTTACCGACTGCTAAGTTCAGATATTGTCTGGACTTAGTAAACTTCACTGGGGCTAAAGGCCCCATCGGGGCTAAATTGGAGGGGATCTCTAGATCGTCATAATTAAAAGTCAAGGTGGAGAATTGTTATATATCATGGCTCTTAATTATGACAAATGACACACTTGTAATTTTCATGCCTCTTGGGAGGCCTCATCTATCTATAAATAGATGAGGGGTCTTGTGGGATGGAAGACTATCACAAGGAGAAAGAAAATTATGTTCAAGAAGATCAAGAGGAGGAAGAAAAATTCAGCAAGAATAGGAAGAAGTGGAGAGGCTTTAGAATTGAGGGAGAAGTCTTAGATCTTGTAGAGTGAGAGATCTAGAGGGACATGGTGATTCCTCAATGAAATGAGCATGTAATTCTTCTTTTGTGCTAGTGAATTTTGGTAGTGATTCCTTCCGTGGATATAGGTCTAAGGACCGAACCACGTAATCTCTTGTGTTCTTGTGTTTGTGTTCTTTGTGGCATATCCTTTATTCCTGCAGCTTTTCTGTTTTTCCTTTGTTTTTCCCTTGCTTGGTTACTGTTGTTGCTCCCTTTTTTTGTTCTGTATTCAAGAACCACAAAAGTGAGGCATTCGGATGCTACAGGATCAAGAACTGTAGCAAGAAGTTCCGGCAAGGCGTTGCAGATTGCAGAAAGGTGTTTGGGTAGCAGTCCTTGGCCAGAAGGATTTGCGACTTGCTTCTACAAAAGGAGGGCTGCTGTATGAAGGAGGAAAAATGGTCAGATGAGTTGATGTGCGCAGTTCTTTATTCCTGACGAATATCCAATCAAAGCTTTCATCACTCCTTTCTGGAAGAGGTTTTGGGAAGATTTGGTTCAGTGGATGTGAAGAGCTCCATTCAATAACGATGACTTGGGGTGTTTAAATTCCAAGAAGGAATTTGATATTTAGTTTGCAACTATTCTTGCTGAAAATAAGATTTGGATATATATATTTAGTTCTCAATAATCTAACTAAATACATAGAGAGTTCTTTGGAAGGTTTTCTTTCAGGTGTTCTTGGAACTCGACAGAAAGATTCTTGACGGAGCAATTTCACAACAGTTACTTTCTGGTAGAGGGGAAGTCCGTCGGCCCTAAGAGTTATAGTAAGATGAGAAAACAAAATAAAGACAACAAACAAAATATTTTAAATGGTTCGGCTAGTCAAGCCTGCATCCACAAAAAAGGGAAGGAGAAGGTGTCGTTATGGGACGAAGAAGATGATTTAAATCTCTCAGTATAAAGGCTATCTCAATCTCTTAAGTAGAAATCCATCAAGTATTAGTATGGATTCAATTCGTGTCATGCATATGAAGTCCTGATTATAGGCACCATTAAATGTAGTATTGAGGTGGATAATATTAAGGGGCGGGGTTGATATACTTTGGCAACAATAGGTGTTATGAAAGTAATAGGGATTTGTAATAGAAATAAGTTGTGGCGCTGTAGAGATTCATCAAAACAAGGTCATTTCTCAAAATGGAAAGGGACCATAAAATAACTCGTGGATGACTAGAGCAGGCGGCGATCCTATTGTAACTTCAAAAAATGAGAAGAAAGATCTTCAGAAATTCAAGGAAAGAATCTTGCCAGGGAGACCAAAGAATCTAAGCGATAAGGATATGGTTGAAGCTCATTCATATCGATGCAGCAATCTGGGCGGATATATGTCTCCTAGTCAAAAATTGATGAAATAAAAGTAGAAGCAGGTTGACCTCCCATGGGGTTTTCTGAATGGATAGAAACCTAGATTTAGGCTAGCCCAAATCCAGTTTGACATTACAAATCCAGCTGTCATGGTTGCATAAGCCAATTGACCGAATCTTCAGATATGTTAAGGACATGTGGGAGTTGTGCTAAGACGCACGGTCCAGCATGTCACACTCTCCCCTTAATATAAAAACCGTGTAATTCAACATCTTGTGATTGTGCGACCCTTCTACTTTTCTAAATATTTCTCCTACGTCGAGTTTGTGTGCTTAGCATCAGTGAGCAAACTTTGTGGCATCTCTACAAAGATGCGGGAAAGAAAAAGCCATAGATTAGAGGAGTAAACAGCGATAAGAGTGATAACAAGCTTCCACTCCTCCCGTGCTTGCATCTAGCAATTCATATATGATCATGAATCTTCAAAAAAATGCATATAAATATCATTTCATCATAAAGTGTAAAGGAAAAAAGCCTTATAAATTCATTTACATCAATTTTCATTGTGAAATTAAAAAAAAAACAAGTTTCATTTATTTTCATTTTTCTTGAGACTCGGTTATGCCTCATGAGTGATCCAAGGTCCTTCATTTAACTCAAAGACCATTTGAACCCCACTGTTTCAAGCAAGCTGTTGATGTTGTGAAAATTATGTCTAGTATCTTTTGAAAAAGAGAGAGTTGAAACCTTATTCTGCTTGACTCGCTTTAATAGTAGTAGCACTCTAGGTCATTCACATTCCATGCCTTGGATGGGTTCATACCTTTGCTTAGCTGCAGTAGATCCACTATTGGTTAGTTTAATTCTTTGGGCATCAATTTTTTCTAAGCACTAAAAAGTTTTTGATTGCACCCTAGAATTGAAGAAGTAGATGATTCTTCATTTGTATTAAGTATTTCGACAGAATGTTTCGACCCTCTGTTCTTCAAGCAAGTCGAGCGCATTTACTATGCCTTGATCATAATGAGATGTCCACTAGTCGAACTTCCAATTGAATTATTGTTGCAACTTTTAGTCTAGATTAGTTAGTAAAATTAAACTGGAATGTGTTACATATTACTAATGATGTAATCCAAAAAATAAGGTATCTCACATATTACTATTGATCGATTTGTTAGATAAGACCAAAGGATTGCTAGCAATTCATTGGCCCAAAGGACTCATCTTCCGTCAAACTTTATCTTTGTACATATAAGATGCACTATTTGCTATTTCATCTTGCTCATTCAACTGTGAAAAGCTGACTGAAACAAACTTCAAGTTGACTCAATTTTGTTCGCCGAATTGAATTAGTCTAGCATTGGAGAATAATATGACATTATCATTTATGATAGCAAAAGGAAAATAAATGAAATTAAAAATATTAGTCCAAGCAATTACTTGATGGTTGCTAAGGTACTAGTAGTTTTACCAATAATATGGTTTAAATCCACATGGTGAAATACTTCACTAAGATTAGCAGGAAACGTCATGTTTTGAATACCCATGGAAGTGAACCAGCAAACTCCACCCCCAAATCATACAAAAGTTAACGGTGATGATGAAATTTTTCTGCAAGAGTTCGAAACTTATACTGTTGCAGTCACCTTTACCAACTTCATCTTGAACACTGTTGCCAAGGTTCGGTTGATTTAGATTACATGAAGATTGCCATGTTTAGCCAAGAGATAGGCTAATTGATTCAGTTTTTCCTTGAGGGAAACATGCTTAACGCAGCTTCTCAAAATTTGCAACTTTTGGCTTGACTTCAGCAACATGATGAGAGAGAATCAGCTCTTAGACTTCACTCTGTATGGCTGACACTATTCTGATTTTGCTGCCATAATCTTTTAAGAGCTACTTTCCGAATCATAATTTAAATTATGCTTCTTCTACAAAGCAGCTTTTCTAAATAGCGAGTTCTTTGCGGGCTACTTCTCATCCAAAACAACTCTGCCAAATGTACTGATCTGATCCTCCCCAAAATTGGACAGTTTTTGCTGCCCTCAACAGCAAATACAAGAATATTGATCACATTAAAAAGATTTAGAAAGTCAGATTCAGGCAAAAAGGTCCCTCCTTTGTTAAAAAAGTGATCTTTTCATGCAATATCACAATGCAATTTACGTCCTTTACATGATTTTTTCTTCTAAAATTTTGACAACTAATTCAAATTTTTTGAGCAAGGAACAACAATAAAGAAAAATCAAAGGACCAGCAGCGCGCCAAAGAAAACAGTTGAAGGGAAGAAATATAAAAAAAAGGGAAGAAAACCTGATTGCGTTGCCTCGAGCGCGTAATTCTGGGGGGAGTTTCCTTTCATTGACGGCATCCACTACCGCTGATAAGCGGTAAGTGAGCTTCTTGTGCTGGCTCTGCGCAGAGGAAGACGATGAGCCCAGATTAGAGCATGTGGCGGTACTGGTATTAGAGGAGGGATCGTTCTCGGCCCAAAAGGAAGACCAAATCGAAAGGAGACGAACACGGATGGGAAGAACAGGTGGAGGGCGTAGCTGATGACGAGCTAGGAGCGCTCCTGCCATGGCGGGCATGGCAAGGAGGCGCAGAGGACTTCGCTGCTATGTTGGGATGGGACTTTGGAGGCGAGATTTCGTTGCCGCCGCTTGCTATGGGACGGGTGGAAAGGATCGATGTTTGTGTTGACGGATGGTTGAGATCTTTCAATAGGAAACGATGCCATATTTATTTATTTTACTTCCATTCTTAGAAAAAAATATTAACTAATGAGTGCTGATGTATCCGTACTACAATGAAGAGTTGTCACGTATGTAATAGTCTCATCATAATGTCACGTGACACCTTTTCATTGGAATACTGATGCATCAAATCATGAGTTAATATTTTTTCTTTAAAATCGTAACTTTTATCCAACCTTATGGTGCTTTATTTTTTTTTTTTGCAAACACTAATCTTTGTTAAATAATAAAAAATAAGAAAATATACTTTTTTTTAATAAAAATAGTGCTAATTATTCTTATGAAAATTTAAATTAATTTAATTTGAATAAATTTGTGGCAATTAATTTTACTTTAAAATAAGTGAAACACATATTTAATAAATTATACCATCTATACAATCATAATAAAAAAATCAATTATTTAAAATCCCTTCGCATCTAATTTTTTTTATTATTTTTTTCCAGCTGAACATATCAATTTAATGACCCAAAATAAATAAAAAAACTAGTATTATTGTTATCTTGTTCTGATTTAAGTTCAGATGAATAAGGAGCTTGATCAATTTTGTTAATCTTTAGCATTATTTTTTCAGACAACAATGTTGATGATTGTGAGGTTTTCTTGAATTGCCAATTCTTAATCCTTGAAGAGAAATCTTAAGGGTGTCCGCCAGATGGTCGGTGATGTCGTGAAACTGGATTTTTTTCTTGTCGAGAGGTAGATTATTGCATTTGCTTAACTTTCTAGTGCTGGTTAGCTTGGGTGTTGATACGTCTATTCAGGTTTGATTGGCTCAGACTAGTATCTTTCTATTTGTCCTTCTCCTGGCTTGATCAGCCTACGACTTTGGGCTCGGATGCAACATCTGAGGAGATAAGTGTGTGATAGCTTAAACGCTTACCCACCAAGGTACTGTCAACTCTGGCCTAGTGATCTCATGGTTTTGCTCCGTCAATGTAACTTCCCAAGTGGTCACCCATCAATGATCCACGACGAGAACACAACTTTGAAGTTTCTAATAAATTCTACGGTTGCACCAAAATGCTCCTCAAAGTTTAAGAATTTTTTTTTTCATTCTATTTAAGGTGTTGCACAATATCCCCTACTTAAGTAACTAATGTCCTCATCAAATTTCTTACCCAGAATCACCCACTAGACAAATAAAATTTTAGAGGTGACTCCTGCCATATAGTGTTTTGTCCCATTTAGGCTTCAAGAAGTGACTCTCAAAGTGTAGCATTTTTGTTTGGTAGGGAACTCGGTTCCCAACTTTCGACTGATGTTATACTTTGATATCATTTGTGTTAGCCCGAACTCTCACCCATCAAGGTATCGTCTACTTTGTCGAGTGGCCTCACAGTTTTCCCCTGTTGGTGTAACATCCCTAGAGGTTACTTATCATAGGAGAGCTTGAGAACGAGCACACTTAAGTTTGGAGTTTCTAATGAAATTATACCGTACACCAAAAGGGGCATCAATGTTTAAGAGTTCAACTTCATTCTACTTAAGGACTTTCACAAAGTGGACCTTCTTGTCTTTTGTCAGTCGGCCCTTTGTCGTACTTCATTCCATATGGACGGTTGGATCCCTTCAAGATTAATCGTTTGCACATTCTTTGTTGTACATTAGTATTCTTAATATGCTATCATCCACCAAACAATGCTAAAGCTGACCTTTATATATTTAAGGGGTTGCTCCAATCATATAATAATTTATCCAATGTGGGTTCAAGCTGTAGCTCTCATGGCATAGCATTTTATCTTATGTGACACTTAATTCCTATCTTTAGGTTCGTATATATAATGCCCAAATACCATTTTTAATAGCTCAAACTCATATTCATCAAGATATTATGTAGTTTTTCCTAATGGCCTAATGATTTTGTCCATTAGTATAACATCCACGGAGTTTACCCGTCTTAAGAGTGCTCCCACACGAGCATGCTTACCTTTGGAGTTTTTTTTTATGAAATTTCAATTACTACAACAAAAGGCGCATTGATGTTAGAGTCCAACCGCATCCTACTCAAGGGGTTTTACAATATGATGTATAAACACAAATATTCAAAAGAAAATTTATAGTATATGATTCATGATAAGCAAAATCATTAAATATTTGTCTTATATTAACTATTTTTGCACTTCTGTTATGTGTAACTTAGGTACCAGTGATTTAACTATGTGGAGTCTATTGAAAATAATGCAAGTCTTTGACCAAATGATATATCTAGACCCCTCTAATGGTTAGTCATCGAATAATAAGAGGGATAATGTGATGAAAAAGAAATGTATGACTGGATTTATTAAGATAAAGTAAACCTAATATTTATTAAGATAAAGTTAATTTATCATCAAAAATATTTTTATTTATTATATTTTTATTATTCTTTTTCATCACACATAAATATAAATATTCTAACATCAAAATATTATTCAATTCAATAAAAATTATTAAGAGCCTTTTAAGTCTTCCATCAAAGCCCTTTTTCTATGTGAGTATATATTTTGAAGGAATTGAAAGAAAGAAAATGGGGGAAAAGAAGATAAATTAACTGAAAATAAAAAAGTTAGGTTTTTTATAGAGATGTTTAGTTTAAGTGCTGATTTTAATGCTTGCACGCAATAAGTTAACTCATTTTGGTAAGAGTTTTGAATGAGGTTTGTGGAGCTTCAAATCAATATAACATTATAAATAATGTCTAATTAAATTCAAATTTTACGATATAATTTTCAACTTCGAGCAATCAAATAGCCAGGGGCGGGCTGACGTGGGATCCGGGGGGCATTTCCGCTCCCCCATCCCTCAAATTCAGATTTCATATATATGGGACGGTAATTTCTCCCAAAAGATCACTTTGTCTCTTTTCGGGGGCAGCTTGCTCCATTTCAAAAAAGATGTCCGTTCTACCCCTACTAATAGATAAGAGTTTGAGCGAAATATTTTTTATTTATTATTTTACTTACATGAAAAATATTTTTTTTTTTTTTTTTGCATGAATTGGTATAAGCCACGTTGATGCCAAGTAAATTTTTATTTTCATTTTTCACAATGATAAAGTTGAGAATTTGAAATGTCAAAAACAATTGCTCATACTTCTTTGATAATTTCATTCATTTATTACTATTTTAAACAAAAAAGGTTAAAATAAAGTTATTTGACATGCGCTATCTTAAAGTTCAGTCTATGAATAGGGGTGTAAACGAGCCGAACACTATTTCGAGCTCAAAAAATGCGTTCGTATTCGGCTCGTTTGCTTAATGAACCGAATACGAGCTGTTCACGAACAAAGAGTCATTTTAACAACCCTAATCATGTAGTAATAAGACATAAGACAATAAAAGTTTGAGCAAGATTTAAAAATTATTATTTATATTAAAACATCATTTGAATCTAATTTAATAATTTTTATTATATTTTCTTAATCAATATTTTAATTGATTATAAATCTTCGTAGCATTGTAGCTAATTAGATTTTTCTAAAATACTACTTAATATATATATATATATATATAGCCAAAACGAGCCGAACACGAGCTTCTTAACGATCCGAACACGAGCTGTTCGCGAACAACGAGCCGTTTTGACAGCCCTATCTATGAATGCCTTCGTGAATTTACTTCGGATATGAACCAAAACAATTTCTGTATTATATCATTTTGAATAAAAAATGAGAAATCATCGAATTCTTTCATATTATATTTGGGGAATCAAGACAGTTATTTAGTTTTGGACTAAAAAAATCCCCCATTGTATATATATATGCAATTTAAATATGATGTAAATAAACTTATTATTATTATTATTATTATTATTTATCATTTAAGCATGCATCTATTCTATTTTTACTCTTCAAATTATTTTATTTTTAAAAAATTAATCTCAAGTTATTTATATGATAAGTAGTTGCATCATTCAAATTACTAAATTATTTTTTAAAAAAATGGAAGGCTATTTTTATGTTATATATGTGTAAATATCAAAATTTAGGTGGGAGCAATGTAATATAAAAGAATTATGTGCATATAATGCAAATGCCCCTTTAATAAAATTAAAACTATATATATATATATATATATATATATATATATATATATATATATATATATATATATATATATATATTCATGGGTGCCTAGCCCTAAAGATGAAAGTCATATGAAAGGCATTTATGCTTAGTTGGAAATAGAGATTATAATGAAATTATGAATTAGCTTGTCGGTCACCTATTAACTTAGATGGTGCTAGAAACGACACAGAGGACCCGGTTCCATGTGGCCGGTAATAGTTTAGCCAATCATGCACAAAATTTGCTAATAAATAATTAACATGTACTATTTATGACAAAATTGTGGACCCAATAGTACTCTATGAGAACAATTTTTTTTAGGTCAGCTCACTTCGAGCATGAGATTTTTCGATGCGGAAAATTATGTCCGTTCATTGTGTCATCATCTCATTCACTGAAAGAGAAAAGTTTAAATGGATCAAAATCTTAAAATCTTTGATATGTTTTGGCGTCAATGGTATATAAATTATCGTTGATTAGGCATATATTACATTAATTTTAAAGCAAATTTAATGATTAGTAAATTTAATTAGCCTAACCTTTCTTCAAGATAGAATATAGTTAAAATTTAGCTTTTATTAACTTAGTTTGTAATTTTTTTGTATTATAATTAGCCTAAGATGAGATTTTTTTTATGTGCCACATTTTTTCAATATTATAAAATAAGTTGATTTTTATTGCAAATTGTGATTTAAAATTGCATATTAATTCATCATGTATGAGGAATCCTCTATGACCATCCGACTTAGGATATATATTATATGTCCATATTTTGCTTTTAAATTATCATTTAAAATTTTATAAAAGAATGAAATGTCCAAATAGTCCTTTAATTTGTTTACATGAGAGTAGAAGATTATAAAGTTGTAAAATTAATTTAAGGACCCTTTAAATTAGGATTAAAACAATCTCATGACTAAATTGACTTTTTTTATGAATTGACTATTCGATCACTCTATCGTTTATAAAATCCACAAATGACAAATACCAAAGTTAAAACTTTTTTGCAGTAGTAATTCATTGAGCAAAATTCAAGGAAGTTAGACTAATTTGGGATTAATTAGCTTCAAGAACCCCAATTAATTGAGCAAAATTCATCTGGACAACTGGTTGAAGCTAACACCGCATCTTTTGAGAATTTAAATGTGATAGTAATTCATTGAGGAACTCATTATCATTATTTTTCCAAACAAATTTCATAATCTACACACAAAACAATATTAAAAAAATATGGCATAAATTATATACTTAATTAAAGATAACTCAACACTTAAAAACCAAAATTAACCCACAAAATTCGGCTTCCACATTTTAATATATTCAACAAGATTACATAAGAAATTGATTAAATCAACTCTCTAATATTGACCATCAGAAGCGCGGGCATTCGGGTGTGAGCGAATGATCACGCTTAGGATCGCGGCAATAGTCGTATACGAGCGAGCGGCGCTGCGCCCACTGCATGGCCGCGCGCTGAGGCTGGCTGAGCCCGAATCCCGCCGGAGAGGATGCCGCCGGACGGCAAACCGGCGGCGAGGCGGCGGTGCAGCCGCGTGCAACGAAGCGGGTGAAGCGCGCAACGAAGGGCTGGAAGCGGTAATCGGCTCTGTACTTGCCGTCATCCGTTGCCCATGAAGAAGCATCCCAGATGGATCCGTACACCCACATCGGCCTCCGAGGGAATGTCCAGGCGCTCCACTTCGCGTATTGTCGGATCGGTATGTCGTCGACGAAGAAGCTGCTTGTTGGATCCAGAACATGGACACAAGGTGTTTGTTAGAATGCCTATTTGAGCCATACATTTTGTACGAATTTGAATGACGAATTTTGGTCATCTTTTTATTATTGAAATCTATTTTAGATAATGTTTAAGTTGATTAGGGACTGAACTGACTTTGAAATTCAGATTCCAAAACAATGGTGCTCGTGCAGACTCAGACATGTTGTCGCATCTGATGCTTTCAAGCTATCCTAAACAGAAAAGGCGCAAGATTTCAGCCCCAAGACTACTTGACGGACGAACCTGACACAATTTATTACACATATCTGCCTCATGTACCTCTTGCTATAAGTAATCAACAGCGACAGCAATAAAACGCCAGGAGCAATTGAAAGGTCTCATTTTTACATTTCACTTTCGCTTTTATTTATTTATTTTTGTGAATGATGAGTGCTGCGGGGAGTGCTAGCTGTGAGTAATTAATATTGTTTTAATGTTAAAGCAGATCTAAAGACTTCAACATCTATGATGACCATTTACTTTCAATTTAGATCCTACGCAAATTTTGTCTCATGCAACCCTCTAACTTTGGAATTGATTGACCTTTTCACATTTGCCAATTTCCTCAAGAGCAGTCCTATTGTCTCCAAAAAGGAAGGATAAAAATATTATTTTGACCATTTTGTGGACCAAAAAAAATAGATTTTTTTTTTTTTGTGTATATATGTTTTGAGAAATATGATTGAATCTTTTAAGAGGGAAAGATCTTAAACTTGCATTAGTTTCAATCAAAGAGAGGCAGTTCCTTCTAACCTGCCACCCTGTTTATTTCCTCTGGCCCCATGAAATTAATCCAGAACACACACTCTAACGACAAGTACATATTTTATTCCAAATTGATGCAACCCTGAATTAATTTCATACTTACATGATTTCCTTCGGGTTCCACAGAATTGCATAGTTGTGGAAGGCAACCGTCGGATCAAACCATAGATGAAACTTCATCTCCCTTCCTATGATCCTCCCATCGCCGCTCCCTAGCACGTACACATTCGTCTGCAGAGTGTATGGCTCGCCTGGCTTCGTCCCCAGAAACTCCATATCGACCTCATCATGGAACCCGGGATGCGCCTCATTGTTTGATAGCTAAGCGAAAGAAATATGGGAAATTTAATCATTTCCAAGCTTACGATTTGTGAAAGGAATTAGCTTTTTCACTTACATAGAAGGCCGTTATAACTCCTGCAGTGTAGCCCCTCTGAAGCTTGATTGAAGCTGCAAAATACCCACTTCGAAAAGCTCGAATCGACTTGAACCCGCTTCCTGGTGATTGTTTTGCAGAATGAGGAACTAATGCAGTGGCATTGATGAAGTTTGTAATGACAATGTGAAGAATGTGGCACCTGAGTTCCGATCGAGCCAGATGGTGAGTGAGGATTGGTCAGCAGAGACCCATTGGTGCTGAGGCCCCCAGAGATTAGTGAAGCCATGATTGAACCTCACTGGTCTTGAGCGCCAGCTTGGATAGAAACCTGGAGAGGGCTGAGCATTGCTGCTGTGAGGGAGGGGAAGAAGAATAGAGATGCAGAAGAAGAGGAAGAGAGCCATGACAGGTGGAATAGATGATGCAGGAATGGTCACGGGTGTGATTAAATGCGAAAAAATGGAGAAGAGAAGGGTCCCATTCAATAGAAGAGATTGATTGCTAGGCAACATGGCTGTTGGGAAGCAGACAAAGCAGGAAGGCAACAACTTTTACAGCAAAGGGAAGTCAAGAGGAAATTGTTGAGGTATATTTCCTTTGAGAAAAGTTTGTGAGAAAAATACTTGGGGTAATTTACATAGGCAGAATGCAATTATTATTATGTATCTACAAGTCTCACACAAATAGCACTTTGGGTGTTTTTTTATAAAGTAATAACAGTGCTATTTTTTTATGTGACATTAAATATTTGAGTGATATGTGTGTAAATATGAAATTTTAGGTGTGAGATATGCTATATGTATGTTTTTTGCGTTAAGATTCGTGCTTGTGCTTGAATTATTGTTCTCTAGAATTCGAAGGTAAAATGTCCTACTGTAGGCTTTGTACTGAATTTCTGAAAGATTTCTATAATGAAGCTTTCGTATGAATTTTGTCGGCTTAAAAAGGGTAGATTTTAAGATAGATTCCTTTCTAGTAGTTATGGCACCTGTCTTGTTCATGTGCCTTTCGGTGGAGTTTTTCCTCCCTATTATTAAACTTGAAGTTAATTTTTTGCCCAATCATTAGTCGGTGGCTTGGTGATTTACATTTCTGGTTTATATATATATATATATATATA
>NEWO01000082.1:454481-465686 GCA_003013225.1 Phalaenopsis aphrodite
GCTTCTCAAGATAAGGGAGACATTCATGTTAACCATTGGCATTTAATACATTGTCATAAATAAATTAAGTCGCCACTTTTTCAAAATAATACGTAATTGTTCATCCACGTATTATAAGAAAATAATGTTCAGGTTGATGTTCTTTTCAAGCCAGCAACCACAATAATAAAAATTTATATAGGAGAACATCTATTGAGAATATAAGTTTTACAAGAATTCAAGATCACTAGTTGGTACAATTCATTAAGGAATTAAGTAAGACTTCTCTCATGGGCTTTATAATCTTTTTCATGCATAATGGAATACTGCTTGAGGATCCAACAAACTGTCATTCATCTTCGAAGAAAAGATACAAACTTTAGCATGATTGGAGATGAAGTTTATAATAACATTTACAAAATTATATCTTATGCATCTTTTACTGTCAATGATTGAACATGCAACTTGAGAAGTTCACTCAATGACATTTGCTCAAAAATTCTTAAGATGAAGGTTCTACTAACTTATAATAAAATATAATATATTAGATTGTGCATGAAACTATAATAAATGTCAAATATATTTTAAAATCACTCACATTCCACCAAACTTCTTGACGACAAGTTAAAATTATGAGACACTTTTTATTGTATTAAATAATAAAAGTTCATCATTTTGATTGACTATTTCACTTATTTGTAGAATCCAAGGAACTTACTATAATTATTGAGATAAATATTAAGTAATTTATTTATAGGAATACCATTTATCACTTTGATTTTTCTATAAAGATGATCATAAGTAATAGAACTCAATCCATTGAAAGGAAAATTCCCAACCTTTTCTTAAGATCTTTATATTCAATTGGTCTAGGTGGATGTTGTGCATCCCTAAATTTGAATAGAGTCATACTCATCCATTTTGATGTATTTATGATATTTAAATATAAAAAGATTAGTCTTTGATTAAATGAACTAACATGTACCATCTTATGTAATATTTTAGATTTTGGCTAATTTTATTAAAATATAACTTTTTAAATAAAATCTCAATACTTGATGCAAAGAGTTTTTGAACTTAATTTAAAAATATATAAAGCTATACCAAACATCAAATATTGATAACCTCCAACAGTGATGGCCTTACTATGATCGAAGCCAGCTACTCATTATCGTCCAATTAAAATTGCTCATCCACAAAACTAATACATTTTTAAGTTCTAGTCATACTTCTGTTTATCTTATTAATACATTTTTAAGCCAGCCATACCTCTGTTTATCTTATTTTTTAAACTAATAAGAAACAGTTATTTCAATATGTTTTTAATACATTTTTAAGTTCTGTTGTGAGATAGACTTCTTTCTATCCTCTACATTTCAACCACACTTTTGATGTCAAACTTATGGTCTGTTTTGGGCGGCAGTCCGAGCAATTTTGCTATTTGAGTAAACTAAATCTTGACAGTTTTTCAAAAAAGTATCGCTGAAATCTGTGTTTTTACATTACTCTTAACTAGATGCAGTGACATCTTTCTAGCTACAGTCAAATTTAAAAAATAGTAACCGCAATTTTTTCAGCATCAGATTTTCATTAAAACTCTTCTTTAACGTACCCTTAATTGTAACCACAACAATCTTGAATGTGGGTTTTGGGACATGAACTTATATTTTGACATTTATATGCTAGTTTTACTCATTTTCTTTGTTTATTTATTATTTTATTTATTTATTTTTTCAAATTGTAAGCTAACTTTTTTGTAATTTTAACTCAACTTCGAACAAGTGCTCCACCAAGGCTCCGACCACTTCTCAGTGGAGTCTCTCCACCGTAGCCATGGAGCATCCCAGCTCCTCCTCTCCCCTGCGAGTCCTAATCCGCCCACCTCTTCCGGCGACAACCTCACCCGCCGTCGCTCCCATCGATGCCTCCCCTTCCCCGCTGCATTCCATCCCCTCTTCCAACCCTCCTCCTCAGAATCTCAACCCTAACCCCTCTTCATCTTCATCTTCTGCTCCTTCAACTTCCTCCGTTTCCTCATCCCCGATCGGCGTCGTCGTAGTTGGGTTTCTCGGCAGCAAACCATCTACTGACCTCGCCCATCTCATCAATCGCCTCCTCGACGATAACGTATTTGGCTCCGGCAGCCTCGAGAAGGATCTCCACGGCTCTTCGACGGGCTTGCTCAATTGCCGGAGGATCGGATACCACCATCAGCCGGACACAGGGATGGTATTTCTTCATTTCTCCCCTTCTTCTCCTTCGAGGCTGCTTCTTCTTTCTTCTTCGACATCGGAGGGGCCGGACGAGGGCGCCGCTTCGGTTTTGGAGGAATGCGAGGCCGAAGATCTCCGATATATGCTCCTCATGTTCTCCGTGAGTTGTTTTCTCAGTCTATTTCTCCGCTCCTCTATCAATATAAACGTTTTTCTCTAACCTCAACAAAAACCAGGTTTGTCATGTGATTGTGTTCGTCCATGAGGGTTTGCGATTTGACGTACAAATCTTAAAGAAGTTTCGAACGTTGCAAGCTGCAAAGCATGCTCTTATCCCATTCTTGAAATCCCAAATCGCACCATTAGCTTCGTCTAAACAATCTTTAGCCATTTCCCAGCCTAATGCTGTGGGAGGCTCTTCGGTTTCACCCCCTACTAGAAGGGGAGGTTCTTCAAGCCGACATGCTTCGGCAATTTCTCTCATGTCAGGCAACGGTTCACATCCATCCATGCTTCCTGGCCTGTGTATTCCTGTTGTTCTCTTTGTTTTTGAAGATGATTTCACTGATGCTTCCAATGCCATGGACAATGTGGATGATCTGACTGATGCTTATAGGCAAAACTTGGCAGTCAAAGGATCAGGTTCAGTGGTAATGCTTGCACGCCCTGCTAGTAAAGCTGAAGGTAGTTTCAGAAAGAGACTGCAGTCATCTCTGGAGGCACAGATTCGATTTTTGATAAAAAAATGCAGAGTTCTTGCTGGGACCGACCACTTTCATAGTGGATCAAGGGGAGTGGGGAGTGCTAATTCCCTCCCTTTGTTCTTACTCGATGCATCAAAGGTTGTTGCTCTTTTAGACGGCTCAGCGAATCAAAGAGGTGAACCCTTGAACTTTATTACTAGTCTAGTAGAAGAAGCTTTAAATTCCAAGGACAAAGTGGATGTACTTATGCTTGAAAATCATTGTGAGAATTTACACAATGAGGATATTCAATCAGTAAAGGATTTCATCTTAAGACAGGCTGATATGCTAAGAGGGAGAGGTGGGTTGCCAAGTAATCTGAATAGTGGCTCTGTTGCTGGTGTTGGTGTAGTTGCTGCTGCTGCAGCCGCCGCTGCAGCATCAGCAGCTGCTGGTAAATTAGGGAGTGCTCCCGAGTTACCTAGTCTGGAAAGCTGGCTAAAATCCACTAATCATATCCTTGAAGCATTGCTCTTCTTAGGTCATGGCATAGCGGATGACATAGCAAATGCATCAGGATTACCCGTCCAACGAAGTACAACAGAGACACGTGATTGGCATGCTGTTGAAGATTCTATATCTTGCCTGGAGAGCAGTAAGGATATGAACATGAAGTTTTCAGTATCTTGGTGCAAAAGAGCTCTTCCAGCTGCCAAGGACATTTATCTAAAAGATCTTCCTGCTTACTATCCAACTTCAATGCACAACACTCACTTGGAGAATGCTTTGCTTGCTTTTAATTCAATGGTTAAAGGACCAGCCATAAGAATGTTTACAAAAAAACTTGCAGATGAATGTACATCAATCTGGGAAGCAGAGAGGCAACTTTGTGATGCTGTCAGCTTGACTGGAAAGCCTTGCATGCACCGCCGGCATGATGTAAATAACAGTAAATCGTCTAAGGAAGATTCCGCATTTCAGCATTCAAGTGGTTATGTTTTTCTTCATGCTTGTGCTTGTGGCCGCTCAAGACGTCTGCGCAATGATCCTTTTGATTTTGAAAGAGCAAATATAACCTTTAATCATTTCAACAGTTGTGAAAATTTCCTTCCTAGCCTCTCTTTCTCAAATTTAGCCGGTGAAGGACCACTTCCTCCCACTTATTGGAGTTTATGGCGTATTGGAGGAGCAGGATATTATGAACCATCCAAAGGTTTACTTCAAACTGGATTTTGTTCTTACCAGAAGTTTTTGATGAAGTGGACAATTTCGACTGATAAAAAAGCCGAAACAAAGAGCTTTCCCCTTGGAGTGACTGGAAAAAGCTCTATAGTAACTTTGAACCCCGGGGCAGAAGTCATGCTGCCCAGGAATGAAGGAAAAAAGAAGCCCACTGAAACTAAATTTCACGATGAAGTTCAGGCCTTATCAGAAAGCCAGAGAAAAACATCAGAGATTGTGTCATCCAATGTAACAAGCATCAGTTTTGGTAAAGGTCTTCCAGCTTTCACCATGAAGAAGCCTTTTGCTGAGGTTGTTGCAGGTACAGCAATTGCTGATTCGAAACCCCTTGCTCTTAAGCAGAGAAAATATTCAAAAGATGCTACAGATCCAGGCACCATTTCATCGGGAGTAAACAAACAAAATGATGGTAGAAAAAATGTAATTGATGATCGCCAGGCATCCCAGGGACCTGAGCATGTTTCTGCTTTACAATTCTCAATAAAACCTGAAACCAATCACCAAACCAGTGTTAACCCATATTTACAAATTGGAACAAACATGGTTCCAGTGGAAATATCTAGTAGTGGGGATATAAACAGAACCAGTTCTTCAAAGCAATCTACTGTATATGTTGGCTTTGAGCATGAGTGTTCTTATGGTCATCGCTTTCTATTATCCCTAGAGCATCTGAATGACCTGGATTCTTCATATTCATTGGATCCTAAACAGCTTTCTTCTATCAATGTTTCTGAAGGAAAAAATCCTGTAACTAAGATTGGAGTGTATGAGATGCAGGATCATTATTCATCTGAAAAAACTGCTTCTGTGATTAACTTGAAGAAAAACAGCGAAGTTAATGAGCCCATGTCAGCTAATGGTGGTCAAAATCACGAAAGCTTCACAATGTTTTCTAGGGAGGGAATGGAAAATATCCAGTCTGTCCAGGGCTTCTCCATGCTTCCTGAGTCTGTTCATCAATTTGAAGAAAAGCTTTCCCATGTTAGACTCGATGATGGCAGTTCTGCATTTTCTCTTTTAACAAGAGCCTTGCCTGTTTACATGAAATGTCCTCATTGCAATAATGCTGCTAAACAGACACAGCAGAAGGTCAAATTTGCAAGTAAGGTTTCACAACTTCAGCGGATCTTTCTGGTAAGCAGCATTCTAAAGATGTTATTCTAGTTTATTAGCTTCTAGGTTTTGTTTTTATCATTATTTATTTTTATGCAGGGCCTTGGATAAATCCATTGTAAAAATGTGTTTGATATTATTCTCGAGTATTGTTGATAGAAACCCATTCGTATGCACTTACGTGCACATTTTGGGACATTGTTGGCATGTCTGTTAATAAATTTCCTTAGTTGTTTTGGAATTGAAATCAAACCGAGTGGTGTTTTTTTACTTTGAAATGATTATTTTTTTCAGCAAAAGTCATCTCAAACTTGGTCAAATTACCTCATACGCACTTGATTGACACAGTAATACTCTAGTTTGTGCATAGCTAGCTCGGTCATTTAGATCAACACAATCAATTTGCTATAACCTAGCTGTCAATTGTTTGCCTAGTCTGCACAACCCACCTAGACAACTTTAACTTTTTTATGCTTGAATGAATTCTGTTCAGCTGAGCCACACATATAACCTCGGTGGTTTTGCTTGACCCACCTACACAAATTACAACCAACATGAATACATGTAGGCAATCACTAAAATTGTTTCCACCATCCCCAAGCATGCTTGGCCAACACCATGATGTGTTGGTTGATTCTAATCAAGCTGACCAATCCTAGAATAAGTCGACAAGGGTTTAGCTTGTCGGCCAAATGATTGGTTGATTCTAAATGATTTGCTTTCTTGTGAAGGGTCGCTCAGTCTACGTCAAGTATTTAATAACTCGAGACTATTTTCTCACATTGAAAACATCATTTAAACGTCGACCATTAGATGATCATTTAAAAGTCGTCTTAGATGGTTTGGTCATATTAAACGTCGACCATTAGATGATCCGATTAGGAGAGTAGATGTTTTAGATTCGTCTTGTGTTAAGAAAGGCAGATGTAGACCTAGGAAGACTTGGGCTTATTGTATTAAAAATGATCTTAATTTATTAGAACTAAATGAAAATATGACACTAAATAGGACACAATGGAGAAAAAGGATTCATGTGGCCGACCCCACGTAGTGGGATTAAGGCTTTGTTGTTGTTGTTGTTGAAAACATCATTTACATCTCTGTTAGTTGAAACATTACATATTATGAGGCAAGCCTTCAATGTTTTAATTAAGGTTATTAAATGTTGAATCTCACCAAATCTAGTAAATCTTACACCTAATTAAAGATAAAATTGATTATTGTTGACCTCATTTTTGTGGGTCTTTCTTTCTTCTTCCTAGAACCTAAGATCTAGCTCTAGGAGTTTCCTATTGACTATTTTAGAAAACCAGCATTGAAACATGTCTCACCAAATCTAGTAAATCTTACACCTATTCCGTCCCTCTTGTTCTATTCAACCGTGATGCGGTGGTTGGTCGCTGATTTTTCCCCTTTCTTCTCTGCCCATAAAAAGCTTCTTAGATTCTCTGTGTTGGGTTGTTGAAAATTTTTGGAGAGAAAGGAGAGGCTGTATTTTTGATGTGGGAGGCTCTAGGGAAGAAAACTCTTCTCTAAAATCTGATTCTCGTGCGCTTGGAGTGTGGGGTGTTCGTGGCGTGCTGTTTACTTTGCCGAAAATCCTCTCTAAGCTATACTTTCGGGTGCCTGTGGTGTGGAGCATTCGTGGTTGTCGTTTCTTGAAGTCTTTAGGAGGAACATTTCTCTTGGAGTGGTTTTCTTGAAATTGTCTTTGATTTTTTTTTATCTTAGAACTGCTGAAAAGAGGTATTATTCCCCTTCTTCCTATTCTATTTTATTTAGGATGGCATTTTGAGGCATCTCTATTCTCTTACAAAAATTAATGGAAGCATGACTTAGTTTATTCTGAAACTTAAACATTGATACATGATTAGATTCAGTAAAAGGAAAGCATGTATGGGCTGCCTCTATTCTTTTTGCTTGAAATACTTAGAAACATTATATTGGTAGCTTGGAAATGAAATTTATCCCTCTAGAAATGCATGTTAGAAGAAATTATCAAAGCTTTTATTATTGTTATTCATGCTTATAATAAATGTTGGAAAAAGGTTGGTTCTAAAAGGATTTATTCATGTTTACCTATTGCCTATCATCATTTGATACAAAAGCTAGAACCCTCTTATCTTGGGGCCCAGTTTAGCCGCTATATTACTCGGTTTTGTCCATCTTGGGTTCGGTTTTAGTTGTGCAAGGCTGGATAAATGCTGGAATCATTGTTCTTATTTTTGCCCATAAATCGGGCTCGGTTTTGGATCATTTTAAAACATATAAATAGCTGGAATTTGGTTTCAAAGTTTCTTTCTTTTTTTTTTTTTGGTGGAAGTGGTTTTAATTTTGCCCCTGTGTCGGGCTGGATTTAGCCCCTTTGCTGCTCGATTTTTTGCCCCTTCTTTGGGCTCGATTTTGGTTCTTCTGAAATGCATAAATGCTGGAAATATTTTCTTTGTTTGTTCTCCCATTTGGTTGAGCTCGTTTTGTTCCTATGTTGGGCTTGGTTTGCCCCCCCTAGACTGGGACTGGGTTTTGCCCTTTGCTGGGCTCGGTTTGGGCTCCTTTTTGGTGATTTATGTTGGCTGAAATCCTTGTTGTTTTTGGCCCCTTTGATGAGTTCAATTTGGGCTTCTTCTATGCTAGAATTAGTAGAAGTTTTGCACTTTTTTTTTTTTAAAAAAAACCCATTTGATGGGCTTGGTTTCACCCTTGTCTGGACTCGGTTTATATCATGTATTGGGCTTGGTTTGCCCCCTATGCTGGTTTCGGTTAGCCCCTTTCTTAGGCTTGGTTTGGGCTCCTTTTTGGTGATTTATGTTGACTGAAATCTCTTACTGTTTTGGACTATTCCTTGGGCTTGGTTTGCCCTTGTGTTGGGCTCGGTTTGCCCCTTTCTTAGGCCCGGTTTGGGCTCGGTTTGCCCCTTTCTTAGGCCCGGTTTGGGCTCCTTTTTGGTGACTTATGTTTGGCTGAAATTTCTTACTGATTGGTCCATTCCTTGAGCTCGGATTGACTCCTTTGTTGTGCATGATTTGGTTGGGGCCTCCTCTTTAATGCCCCCCTCCTCTTGAGATTTTTATTGGTAATCAAGTTTGTCATCCAAAAAAAAATGCATGAATTTCAATATCTAACTCTATGTGGGAGTGTTTGATATGAGTGTTCTCATGCTTTATATGATGAAAGTGGGTTCGATCTCAATGATGTATAATAGCTTGTCCATTCGCTCTCTTATGTATGTCAAATACAATATAATGGTAGTACTTATGGTGGTTCCTTTATGCTGCCTTTGGGACCTTCTTCTTGGCCCTTACCCGTAGGTCTATGTAGCCTTTGGGGCCTTCTTTTTTGCCCCTACCTGTGGGTTTGTGTTGTGTTGGGTTCCTCCTTGCCATCTGTGGCCGTGAGCTTCTTATATGAGGTTTGGTTTGGCTTGTTCTGACTCCTACCCGTGAGCTAGTTGGAGCTTGGTTGTGCGTTTTCTGGCCTTACCCGTGACCCTCTACTCTCTTTTCTGGCCTTACTCGTGAGCCCCTGCCCTCTTTTCTGCTTTACTTGAGAGCCTTACCTGTTGATCTCTTCGTGGAATAAGTTGGGTTGATAGCCATCCCTCTCTGTGGCTTTTGGTTATGAATATTTATATCGTTCTATATGGATAATTTCATGTTTATGCGAAATGAAAAGCTTCTAATGAAGGTTAGATTTAAATGATTTTGATATTGACATGATTTTCTAGAAGGCTAGAAGGTTACCTCCTCTATTGGTTAGCACCCCCTTTATTTTTGGTGAAATATGAAAGACTCTTGAAACTTTATTCTAGGAAATCATGAAGTTGATATAGGTTGGATTTATGAAATGATTTGAAAGCTTGAGAAAGTGTTTGAAAAGATAATATGAAGGCTTGATAAATATAAACATCACATTTAGGTTCAGATTTGGACATAAAAATTCATATGAGTGATGGAGTTGTGAGTATAGCGTTATGATAATCTTGAGCCCATTTCAATCTATTTGAAACAAAGACTTTGAAAGGATACTCTTCATTAGTTGATCCAATCCTAAAATTTGAGAAAATGATGTCATTTTTGGATTGATTCCATGATCTTGGGCTCTCTTTTGAGGATTGTTTTACCCTTCTCATCTTTCGATCTTTTGGGTGAATCAATTCCTCATCTCTCTCATCCTCATTTTTGTTCTTTTTTTTTCCTTGTTTCTTGGTTCGATTTTCTGTGCTTATGTCCGATACATAAGTGCTCATGTATAGCCTTTTGCTATATGTGAAACCATCAAGCAAGGTCGCAAGTAGGGCGGCTTTGTTTTGGGGCGTAGGGCGATGATGACAAATGCATGCCGGTGGTAGAGCATAATGATATCTCATCCTACAACAACATGACTCAATTCTAGGACCTGATGAACTGTAGGATGAAAGTATCATTCACCGACATAAGACTAGAGGGGGACCCGTGCCTTCTTATGTTAATGGTAGTCCTAGGCCCAATGACACGATCGATTTGTGGACAACTATACTTTCTTTTAAAATTGATAAAACAAATTGATTAGAACTGATACAATATTTATAAAAATATTTTCATTATAAAATTAAAAACAACTTTTCTTCTGTATGCTTGAAATATATGTGCATGCTAAAATTTAAATTTTAAAAATATGTTACATTTGGGTTGTTCACTTGTTGATCACCGATCCTGGGCTAAGGAGTACGCTCCTAAGTTATGTTCAGTAGGATATTCTTCTAGTGGAGTGACAGACTTTATACATCCGGGTGACTGAGTAGCCTTCGACGTCCCTCGAGTACAAATATATATATTTGAGCCTAGCCCCGACCTGAGTGCTTGCGGTCCCCTCTTTTCGAACTTTTTCATATGTTTTTCTTGGAATTTTTGGACAAAACACTCGTGGTCTTTTTTTCGGGATTTCTCAAGGTTTTGACAGTTTTATTTAAATTATTACTCGTCGATTTTTCTGAGTCTTTCTTCGTGGATTTATTTGTCGATTTTCTCGAATTTTTCAAGCAATATTTCTTAAGTGAACCCAATCATTTAAGATGTAATTAATTATAGGGGTTTGCCTCTATAGAGAACTTGGAACTCAGGTAAAATAAATCCTATCTAATCCTGATATTAGGTAGGAGAACTTGTTGGCCTCATATAAAAATATTTCGCAGACCGAACGGATGTCCAAATTATTTAGTTTAGGTGATTGAGTACCTACTACAAGTAGTATGTTTATTCTTCGGAATAAGTGTATTACTTATGGTATTGGGCTCAGTTATCTAAACTATCCAAAATGTGAAACCCATTTGATTTTACCTATTTTAAAATTAAAATATTACTTTTTCAAAGATCAAAAAGGCATATTTATATTTAAATTATTTTCATACCTTATAAAATTATATCTCCTTTTCAAAAACCATAAAATCATTTTCATCTTTTTCGAAAATAAAACGACCGACAATTATCACGTTCTAAAAATCAATATCTCAAGTTGATTAATGTTAATAAAATTATATCTCCTTTTCAAAAACCATAAAATCATTTTCATCTTTTTTGAAAATAAAACGCCCGACAATTATCAAGTTCTAAAAATCAATATCTCAAGTCGATTAATGTTATTCATTAATTGCTTCTATGTGATCATTTTGGCTTCCTAAGCTCACCAATACTCACGTAATACACCAAGTTATCAGTAATTTACATTTTTCAAGGATCATCATTTTTAAAAATTCCCCAAAATGTCAATCGTGGTACTATATCACGATCACTTTGACCATCCATTGCTTTTAATGTGGACCTCAACTTCAATTCCTCAAATTCTAAGGCTTCATTGTGCACCAAGCCCATTAATATTACATTAATGCCACTAGGAAGTATCAATCATAGTCATTGTAGCTTGTGTAGGTGCTCATCATTGTTGTTCCCTATTGTTTGATCCTCAAGACACTATAAACACCTCATAATCAACTCACCAAA